>JAOWBL010003978.1:0-11654 GCA_028564865.1 Zenarchopterus dispar | reverse complement strand
TCCATCCATCCATCCATCCATCCATCCATCCATCCATCCATCCATCCATCCATCCATCATCTATACAACCCTCCTCCTATACAGGGCTTTTGGCAGAGGGTGGGGCACACCTTGGCTGTGTCACTGGTCCACTGTCATCAAAAATATTGAATTTGTGTAATTACATTGAAGGGTGATGTGACAAAAACAGAAAAAATTTCACTGTCCTAACCTTTACGAGTGCTTTGCTGATAACCAGTTTTAAATTTCTTTGTTTTCCAAATACACAGATTTTGTTCAATGAGGACAACAACCTGTAAAAGGTTAAAGAATTTTTTAAAAAGTTTTGGAAAGTTTCCATACTTTTCTGAAAGTGTGGTGACAGAAGAAAGGCAATAGTTCTAATAATAATGTTGGAAAAAAGACAAAGATTTCTCCAGACCAAAAAAAAAAAAAAAAGCTGAGCCACTCATAAATACAGCTGCTACTGTTATTATTTTCCCACCACTCTGAGAAATTGAAGTCACTTTGTGAGATGTAATGCTTAATGACAGATATTACAGCATATACCACACAGGACGTCCACCGGGAACATGGCTGGTGTCATTTGGTCTGTAGTAAGGCATCTTCATGGTCTTGGGGTGTGATAGATTTAAACAGAATGGGAACTTTTGTGTGGACTCCTGGGAATACTGGCATGAGGAGGAAATATGTGTTACACTGCAATCATGATCAATTAATTGCACCTGAAACACTCCAACTGGATTTATTTCTGTGATCTTAACTTGTGCGAGTTGGAGCATAGATATCCTTGCTATGCAGACAAAGGTAAATTCATCTTGTTTTAATAATCTTTTTATCTTCTTAGTTCCTTTTTTGGTATTGTGCTTGCATGAGAAACAGAGACACAAAATAGCTAGCAAAACAAATGTATTACAGATGATACAGATGAGGATCAGATTATTACAGAGGAACACAAGCTTGAAAGTCTGGGTCTTGTTAAAGTGCTCTCTGTTTCTCTCGCCACAATTCCTACAACTGTGACACTCTCTGGGGAATAGATCCATATTTAATGACCCAGCAACAACTTTGTGGAAATGGGCCACTGCAGAACCCTGAAGAGCCCCATGAGCTCCTTTTAATACTGCACAGATATTTTAGAGAATAAACATAGTAGTAACTTATTGTTTGACAGAAATCAATTTTTTATTGGGACAGCTATGCAACACAGCTATGACAAAGCCTTTTAAATGATTTTTGCATAGGGGAGTAAAACTGTAACTTGTTTAACTGCATTACATCCATGAAACACATGTAATTCAGTCTACGCAGAAACACCAAATTCAATTTTTTGCGGGTTAAGTGCAGCTTTCTCCGGCCACATCCCCGAGGCATTTCTGACTGTGTACTGTGAAATATCAGTAACCGGTCTACTGATCCATCTACCAACTGGCTTCCTTTCAGTATTACAGTACAAGGATCACCTTGATCAAATTCTAGGTTCTATATTTGTTGGTTCTATGTCCTGTCCCTGAGCTATGCTGCTCTGCACAGAGGAAGGAAATGTCTCCTGTATTTGTAATTTTGCTGCAGCTTCTGTGTAAACCTTGTTATGCAGAATACATAGGAGTATAAAGGTCGTTCTGGGATGCAGTTAGAAGAGAGAGCTGTTCCTGCAGGTTTGCCGCATACATCCAGTGTACAGAATTTACCTGACAGAGTGCTGCAGCCAGCTGCATGGTACCCTTGTTCTCTGTTCCTCTATCTCTTCATCATTTCCTATCAGATCATAGATATCTGTTGGAGTCTATCAAGATAGAAAGGGAACACCATTTCTATCTAGATAGACCATCTGATTATTCTTCAAAAAATAAAAGTACATAGACTATTTATCATTGTGCAAAGTACGCTAACCCACTCTGATAATTATGGATTAACATGGACCCCATAAGTAAAGTTCAGTCAATTAACTGACACTTGACAGATGAGATAATACACTCCCAAGACATAATACAGTGAGTTAATGTGTGACAACATCTTAGCCCACTGTCCTGATCTTAAGATGTGAGGAATACTAGCAGTGTTCACACCAGTTTGTGAAAGCATTCAGGTTCGTTGTGAACATTTATTGCTTCAGTTCTGCATGGCAAGTACCCGATGTCGTGATTTCAGAGGTCTCCACTTGGGGGCAGATCACAAACTCTGAGGCAAGAACACAACCTAAACATCACAGCACTGTTGGAAGCAATATTTCTTTTGCCCTCTTTATTTAAATCAAGTGCCAACCATCTAATTTTTGGGTTTAAGCTCAAGCAAAACTAATATTTGTTGCAGTTCGTCAGCTGACCACTGGAGGCTGGCTCCAAAAGCAAGTCAATTTCCATTGATGCCAATGTTAAAATGTCCAACTTTAGAGGAGAAAAAAAAAAAAACATATTTACAGCCTGGTTCAAAAAACTGTTTGGTCTCAGTTGTTTGAGTTCACACTAATGACATCTCTGAGGGGGCAGAATCTTTTTGTACCACGTCAGCAGAACTTATATAAAACAATACCTTTATTTCTAAAATGACTGATTGACAGCTGGCCCAGCCAATGGCAAGCCATTATCACTTCCTCATCTTTAATTGTCATGCTACTGTGCTTAGCAAAGCAACCAGCATCATAGCATTCTTCAAAAAATAAAAGTACATAGACTATTTATCATTGTGCAAAGTACGCTAACCCACTCTGATAATTATGGATTAACGTGGTCCCCATAAGCAAACATCATTGTCATGCTACTGTGCTTAGCAAAGCAACCATCATCATACAAACCCAGCTTTGTCTAAATGTGTAATTTTTTACTCCACCACCACGAAAACATTGAATGCTATCTTCTGCTCTAAATGTCTGCTGGCAGCTCTGGAAATATTTTGGGGTTGATCAGCTGGAGGAGCTGGTAGCCAGAGCTAACTTTGATTGACATATGGTGGATGTGTTTGTGTTGGCTTCTGAAGCAACATGTCTGCGACCTGTAAGATAAAAAACAGATTTCAAAACCACTCTTCAGAAAACCAATGACTCACATGACCTAATGCGTCATCCATTTTTTTTTTGTACACTCTGTGACTGAAATGTATTGAAAAAATAAAGAGGCATGATTATTATTATAAAAAATAATCCATTAGTAATTACTAATTACTAGTAGTACTATTAGCAATTTTCATTTTTTTTATAATAATTGTTATTATAAAAAATAATGCCAAATAATGAAAATTACTAATAGAACAATTTTGTATGAACAAAAATAATGCCAAAATATATTCTTTAAATATTAATATTGAAATGTCATTTTAAAACTGGAAAAGATAGAGCTCATTCTTCGAATTTCCTTCAAAAATATAGATAAATGTCTATCAGAAAATTTCACACAGACAAGAGTGAATGATTGATTAGAAATTTACAAGTATTAATTTTTTGGTTTTTCTGTAGGTAGCCAAAAAGGACATATTCCCAGTGTAAATTGAAAATGTTCAGAGATGCTACAACAGATGTATAAAAACAAAAAATGAATCCATGTTTTCATTACAAACTTCACAGAAGGTGCATCTGGCTTTCACATCTGGACTGAATTGCTTTTTCTGTGGGCACAGCAGCGAAACAACCCCGGCGCCATCAGAGATTGTATGTCAGGCCATTAAATCAATTCCATCATGATCTGAGTTGGTTTCTCTGGTTGTGGGAAATTGACAAGGAGAAACACTGGTAGTACATTCCTATGTCTTCTGCAAGGTTTGATGACTTGTTGCGTTGGATCGCTGCTCTACTTCAACTCAACTGCAGCAGAGCTTTTCTATTAGTCACTTGTGGTTGACTGCTGTACCGACCTAAACTAGGATAACTCATGAATGAGTTGTGTATTTTTTCGCAGGCATGCCATCCCAAACGAATGCAGGATATGTGTGACTAGTTTACGTATGAGAATTTTAAAGTGAAGGATCTAATGCAGCCAAAGGACACACAGCAAATGTCTGTCTATGTAAATAAAGACAGCAAAGGCAACATACTGTCACTATGACAACATGAACAGAGAAAATATGTCTTTTTCTAGCTTGCTTACTGGACTAGTTGGGTGATGTGACACGCTGGCTCAACAAACTCAACAAACATAAAATACTTCTGTAAGAAATCCTGCTTGTACAAGCAGGTAGGGAAGAACAAAAATGTCTAACAGATATTGCTGTCTTGTTTTCAATAAGAGCTTCACTTCTGTGTGTGCGTGTGTGTGTGCGTGCGTGCATGTGTGCATTGAAGTCCATATTTGATTTAATCTTTATTTGTTGGTTAGCGCTGCAAACACTATGTTGATCTCATTGTAAACAAACTGAAGCTCTGACTGGTGGTTCGGTTCACGCTGTCAGGCAAAGCTACAAAGCAATTTGCTGCACTGATCAGAACAATAATAATAATTACATACATCAAACACTGAATGAAATAAAATGTCACCTTCTATTTCATTTGTTTTATTTGGAGTTAAATCCTGAATTGTAACTTCTGGGTTTGACATAGTGTTGGGAAATAGAATTAGATAAGGAAGATGGGAGCACAAGCTGGAGAAACGGATAAACTGGCAACTCAAAGATGAACAGACAGAAATAATCAGGAACTGACGACACAATACAATAATAACAATGTAGGGACAGTCACAGCTGTAAGAAGTACATTTGAAAGTAGCATGTACACATATATGCCAATCTTAAAAGTGAAACAGCAATAATCTAAAATAGAGAAGTGTTGTGAAACTCTTCCAACAGATTCAACAAGAAGTCGGTGTCATTTCTTTTCCAAAACTTCCCAAAAGTAAAGATGAGACAGCCAAAAGGATCTCTCTAAGCAATGAATCTTTTATAAACTATCAGGCTTTGCTTCCTGACTTTCACCAGTGGGACAATTGAGGCACATACACATATCAAGAAACCAGATTTCTGATCAGATGTTAAGTTGTGTTATCCAGTAAATCTTTTCTGGGGTATGGTTAATCCTGCCAAGTCCAGCAGACTTTAATTCAAATTGTACAATTGTTGTATCCTGAATCCCATGACGGGTGGCCGTTTGTGGTCTGTGTGCTGATGGTAAAGTAATGAAGTTGAAGTGTATTCACTCTAATATTGTTGCCGCCTATTACACCAAAGGTGCTTTTAAACCATCCACATTTGTTCCACATTTCTCAATTTTGTCCAGACTAAAGTAGTAGGTGTAGAATATGAGTGCATGCATGATTAAGGAAAGAAGTGGATGGACTAAGAAAAGTCACTTTAATTTCTGTGTTGACTGTGAATGTAGTCTGTTTAAAACCTTTTGGACAGTTAACAAGACCACAAAATAGCAAAACTGCAAATGCATGAAAGAAAAGAAAATTATACAGAAAGTTTTAAAAATAACATATAAAAAATTGAAAAGTATTTTGGTATTTCCTCTTGTTTCATAAATAAAAGTCATTGTAAATGAAGAAGTTATTTTCAATGACCAAATAATTTTCATAAATTCTAGTGTGCCACAATTAAAGAAAAAAAAAATCATTACTCATGTTAATAGAAGTAAATATTCATCCATGAAATTTTCTTGAGCAATACAAAGGGATGAGTGTTTGACTGTGCTGCACCATAATGTTCTTTATCAATGTCAAACTGGCATGATGTTATACTAATTCATTTTGGAAGCAATAATATTTGGGACTTTGAAGCTTCAGGTTAAACCTGACACTATTTGTTAAGTATTTGTGTTTATGTGTGTATATTTTTCCATAACAGCGCTTTAATACCTCCAGTCCTCAGGTGGGCTATTAAACTCATTTCATATGTTCATCAGAGCTTGATGTTGCATCTGGGACTCACCATATTTGTTTTACCAGTTATTATCTGCAGTGATATACTCATAAACTTTAGTGTTGTGTCCCTTATATCTTACATGTCACTTTTAAGATTAAATGTAGCAATCCAAACATTTATAAAGGCACAATTGATTGGTACCATCTATTAGTCAGTGTGTATGACACTAATGACTACTTTGCTTTGGTTGTAACTCACTTCAGTTATTTGTCCGCTTCTAAGATTTAGCATTTGATACCTTATCTTTAAAAGAACTATCTTAATCGCCACTAATTTAAAGTCTGATTATAATATAATATAAAACCAGCAACAGTTTAGCTGTAGAGGTATGTCAGGCTCTACAGTAAGACCTAGTCAGCACTTGTGTGCAGGAATAAAGAGGGTTATAAAATGGCTCATTGCAGGAGGCATTGTCCTGAGGGCAATCTGCCAAAATAAAGGCTGAAAACTCATTCATCTTCAACTCATATTCATTACTCTTCCATATCTGCAAGACATGACAGATTGACTGAGACCACCGAAATGTTTAATCCCAAACTGTTTCTCCGTTAGCCAACTTTCCATCAGCCATAACCGCATTTCTCTGTGTCTAGAATAATTATTAGTCCAGTGTGGATGATATCATCCAAATGTATGACAAAAGTATCAGTAGGCTCATTTTAAAAGGAGAAAATAGAAACAAATAGTTGACATTCTAGGAGGTGATATTTAGAAACAAAGCTTGATAGCTGATAGTGACATCCCAGATAGATTTTCAACAGTGAAATTTTAAATAGAGCAATCACTGTCAGTGGAGGCTCACGTGGAACCCTTGGTGAACCTCTTTACTCATCCTAAATTAGACAGATAGGCTGACCTTGGCATGGTGGGTATTGTCAGGAAGGTTACTGGATTTATCCCAAGCCCTGTCATGTCCCAAAGTGTCACTGGGCAGGACACCAAACCCCACATTGTTCCCAGTGCCCCTGTTGCCCCAACCACTCATAATGCTGGTCTGAAGCTCTGACAACTGATCAGCTGTGGTGATCCCTGCGAAGGCAAAAGGCAAAAGTAATTGTAGGCTACTACTAAAAAAACTGATTCAGCCAAGTGGTCCTTAGAGAAAAACGTAAACCTAAAAAATAATTTAGGAGTATGAGAATGTTTTAAAATAACTCTACATGATATATTATAATTTACATATATTACATTATCATATTCCACTACCAATAAAAGAAAGAATATTAGAGAAAAACATCATAGTAAACACAATAGATACACATATACCGTATCTACTGATGAGAGTCTTTACTGATGATAGTAGCATAAAAAAATAAAATAAGAGGAAAAAAAGGTTTCATTTCCCCCATCTGCATTGAAGTTTATGCAACGCAGATAAGGGAAAAAGATGGGGAGGTATATTTTCAGACCCAGGTAGCCCCAATCAGAGTAACAGGTTTTTTAAATAATTTCTTGTTCTGCTTTTCTGTAGTTTCAAAGTCACTTTAGGCATCCAAATATATAACAATTATGGAAAGAGTGATTTAAAAAAATAATTTTCTTAAATCCAGGTCCTAAGGATACATGTTTTTGGTGTTTCTCTCCTCCAACACACCTAACTCAAGTTAAAGGGTCCTTAACAGATTGGTCGACACCTGGATGACAAGCTGATATCTTCATTTGAATATGTTGTGTTGGAGCAGAGAAACATGCTAAATCTGCAGGACAACTAATTCTGCAGGCTAAATCTACTGGTGGAAATCATGAATCCAGACTTTATGATTGGTGACAGCCACTGATGTAGTGAAAATGATGGTTGCCTATCTGGGTCCAGGTGTGGCTCAGCAAGATAAGAGCTACCTGGCTGTAACTGTCCTGACTCTGATGACTCCAGATGACAGAGTATGATGGACAGCAAGGCTTAATATGGATTTGACATTCAGATCGGGGGGGACAGAGGTATGGCCTTTCAAGGCCTTGATGAAAGCTGCCTGCGGTTATTCTGTCTTCCTGAATCCTTCATCCATATGACAAGTCTTGGGGCTTTGCCTCTGTCTTCTCTTTGAGCTTTCATTGATCAAGATTTCAGTCACGTAAGCCCCAACCAGCGCTGGTTAAAGTGTTGAGATGTCTTCAAGTTTCTCAGTAAGAAACCATAAACAACAAAACTATTTAAAGTTGGTTCATTTAAACAGGGACAGAACATTTGAAAAAAAACATACCACATAAAGATTTGCTCTTGTTTACTTTTAGATTAAATGTTCATTATAAATATATTTATATGTGCTTTTCCTTTGTTGCAATTTGGCTAACACCTTTTAACACACCCTACAGTATTCTGTCTGTATCTTTTTGCTCTTTTCTCTTTCGTCTTGAGGCCTGTGCTCTTAAATCTTGCTACTGTGAGATTCAGTGATGGTCACATCTTCCAGATGATTGGTCTCATAAGAGACAAGTGCTCCCCATGAATCAACATCTGGCTTCAGGTGGCTAAAAATAAGTTGACATTTCTACTTCTGTTGACAGATTAAGAGTATCTTGCTCCCCCTGAGGTGAATTTGGGTGAGAATTCAGAGATTTAAGTTATGGAAGGATGAACAGTCATTCTGGCTTGAGGACAGGGAAACTCAAACTGTTCTACACCAGCTTTTCTGGTGTGTTTATCATCATGTTATAATCCTTGTGGGATGACAGAATAATGGTCATTTTTCAAAAATGTGCTGCATCATCTTTGCAAAACAAAAAACAAACAAAAAAAAACAAACAAACAAAAAAAAACAGGAATGTAGAAATGATTAGTGTTTTATTAGCCATCAAAGGAAAATTAAACTGATAATGTATATTTTGAGAAAAGTGAATACATATTAGGATTACTGTATGTAAATGAAGACCAGTTTACATGATTTTTGTCCTAAAGCTCAAGTCTCATTTTCTGATATTTCATAAATTGAAAGATAAAGAATCTTAACTAATCTAACACAGAAAATGTTTCTTGTACAGTTTTGGCTCATTTCTACACCACAGTGTTTTATTCCTTAAATAACAATTTCAATATCAGCCCATAAAAATCTACTGTGCATGAGTTTCACTTGGGTTTTGGGCCAACATTAAAGCATAAACAGTATACAGAGTCACATGTTTTCTATTTTCACATTATCGCCTACAACATCCATAAAATAGCCATTTTTGATCAAATAAATAAATACAGTAACTTCTTGTCCACTTCACTTTATCTACTTTGTTCAAAGGTGATTCATGAGCATTTTGTGACTATTGGTGGTCCTGGTGGCCAGTATTCTGTAATTTTATGATGGTCTGAGTCTTTAAAATAGTGAAAGCCACACTTCTCTCACTATCATCATCATCAGCACGGAACCTGTTGATGTCTTGATTATTTTCAGACACATACAAAACATTCATATCCAGCATGTGGACCCACAGAGGATAGGAAAGGACAGAGTATGAATTACTGAGTTACAAACAAATCAAAGCTCACTTTGTGAGGTTGTTCTTTCCATTAATCATAGCTTGCAGGTCTGGACTGAGTCTGAAGACTTAAATAACACCTAAAACTTTGCCATGTGGCCTTAGAAATAACACATTCCAACACAGACACACACACATACAGGTTCTTGCTTGTTAATTGTGTTTTGCTGACAGGAAAAGAAGAACTCTAACTCTCCATCATCAGGTCTTAACCAATTTTCCAGTCTTCTGTAATTAAGTTTAACTCTATCAGACTGTGAGTGGGGAAAAAAAGATGATGATAAGCTTGTGATGCTTCAGCAAAAGTGCTCAGACTGAGTGCTTTGACTTCCTCTGCTACCTGCTACGGGTAAAGCTCTTTGCTTGTAACATGATTAAAGCTCAGGGAAAAGCTTTGAAGCTGGACCTGAAATCGCTCCATGGTTGGAGATGCAGATTCTAGCTCACACCAGGTGTGGAGTACACCTTTGTTCCTTAGAAATTGGATATTTATTTCATAAACTGACAACATTGTTTGAGTTTATCTCTCAAAGTTCATACTTTGCATTCAAGAGGAGGTAAAGCATCCAATTTAGACTCCAGTTCTTTATCTTTAAAACATATATTTTTCATGGAGCCGCAATTTGTTCTTCTACATAGCTTAACTAAAGCTCTCACTAAAGAAGAGTAAATAAGAACTATAATATGTTTGTAGAATAAAACATGCATTTTAATTTGATCACCTTTTGAAAAAATATACTTAATAGGTTTTCTTTCATTATTATTTTTTTTAATTACCAAAAAATATTTTGGAAACATCAGATGTAGCCCCTTCTTCATGTGAAGCTATAAAAGCCAGAAATACAAACCATCATCAAGATGCATCTAAATACATGAGATTTAAACCTTACACATAATAAGCTGAACAAGTACAATAATATGGCAGTTAAAGTGCTTTGGGGTCCTGCCAAGCATATGCTTACCTTCAGACAGAATTATACTTTCATTATTTCCTCTTTTTTCAGACTTTAAGCCATGTCAGTTGTCATGGAAATATGCTAAATGACTACAATCTCTTTAATATCCCATTGCTTGGTAGTAGCTGAAATTGTATGCCAGAATAGTAGGAGCAGTGGAAAATGAAAATCATTAAATCCCTGGATCAGTATTAAGTCAATAGCACAAATATGCCAGTGGGAGTAGATTGCGGCACAATTTACATTTGATTATTTTCCAAGACCACTTTTCTGACAGTTACTTGCAGAATGGATCAGTTTATTGAAACAAGACAACTTGTTTAGGGAAAATTTTATGGTTTAGGAAGTGGGGTACAAAAAAATAGTTCAACTTGCACAGAAAATATGTTTGTAAAATAACATTTCCGCAATGCCTTGATAATTTCCACCCTCTTAACTAAGAATCTGGAGGAGCAGCTTGGTCCTCTCTGCTGTGCAGGAATTTTTAACACATTACAAGGCACAGGCACACAGTGCATTTAAGTGTTAAGAGGTTGGGGTGTTTACATCTGCTGGGTGTCACAAGACGGAGGGAGGTGACTTGGTGGTGAAGAATTCTGTCACATTGCTGAATCATTAAATCTGAGTAAATACTGTGAGATCTGCCTTCACATTTGCAATCTGTCAATTGACTCTGAAGCAGGTGATACAGCTAAGAAATACAGATGTTAACATAAATAAATTCATATTGGCAATGGTTATAAAAGATAGCAAGTTCATTACTCAGGGATAATTCAGCACTAGACAAAACCCATTAAAAACCAGAATTTATTTTCTTCATGACCGAGCATCTGTCAAATTACTGCCAATAATGAGCTACTACTATCTACAAAGGCATACCTTTTAATGTTCTCCATCAAGAAGACAAGAGAAAGGATTCCAGTTTCCATCCTCTGCTCCTCTGCAAAAAGACATTTCCAGTACTTCTCAGCCCCTTAGTTTTCTAATTAAGCTGAATTTATTGCTATACAAAAATAGAAAGTGTGTGTGTGTGTTCATGCTGTCACATATTTTATTTGTTTTAACTTCTGTTTTGGTAAAGTAGATGATGATCATTAACTAAAAAAAAAGGTTTAAAATATGTTGTATTTCTGTACAAAATAAACACAGTGTGTCCAACTCTAGTGACTAAGATTTTATTCAAAATTTTAAGACTTCAAGTAATTAAGTCCTAAGGTGGGTTTTACCTTGACTAGTCAGATTTAACATTAGACTAAAGAACCCGAGCTTGAAGAGGGCAACCACCCACAGAGAAATGGGCTAGAGTGGAGTTGATATATATATATATATATATATATATATATATATATATATATATATATATATATATATATATATATATATATA
>JAOWBL010003977.1:0-11654 GCA_028564865.1 Zenarchopterus dispar | reverse complement strand
CTATACTTTTTTCCCTTTTTAACTCCAGTGTTGTCTCAGTGGGAGCCCTCTGACAGTAGGATAATGTTCCCTCACTCGTTCTTCTGTGCTCACCAATGTTTTACATTATTGTTTTATAAATGTTTTACAAATGTTTTATAAATATTTTAAATGTTTTACATATTATTTATTTTAACCTTTGACTGTATTTTATCATTGATAGAGATCACAGTTGGTTTGGGGGGCACAGGAGTGGGGCTGGCTTTGTTTTTACTGTTAAAGCACTTTGTGCTACATTTTATTGTATGAAAAGTGCTATGTAAATAAGGTTTGATTGATTGACCCATGTATATATTCTTATGCACAGAAAGTTTGACTTTTTTTCATGTTATATCTTGTTTAACTGGCACAGTAATTACGTGAGGAATTATCAGTGTTTACTGAACAAATACATGTTATTATGTTCAACATCTGTTCAAAATAGATTTGTCATTGGCACTGGACTTACTTTTGCTAAAGGACTGTTATTTTTTGTTTTACAACGTCAACTACCCTCGGAGATGCTTCCAGCAAGGAGATGACAGTCAGGATTTAGGTCCGATCTTTCCTTCTGGAGGTAGAGCATCTTGAAATAGCAGTTCAGTATGAAAATAGATCAGCTGAAATGAAACATTGAATCTCAAGGACTTTTCAAACTCTCCCTTTTCTTAAAAATCTTTTTATATTGTACAGTCAGTGTCACTCTAAGCTCTGACTCTCAACGTCTTGCATTTAATTGTTCTATTAACACGGGAATATGTGCCACCTCCCTTCTTTGTAGATGAATATAAAAGAGAAGTCTCTGAACCACACTGGAATGCAGAGTGCAGACATTTTAAAACTCTTGGCCAAGCCTGATGTGAGCATTCATTGCAGTCTCTCTGGAAAGAGAATCTTTTATTCAGAGAGATGAGAACTTCACCTTTCACAGCTCATGAAAGCTAGCTGATGAGAGGAAGTTCTACTTTATTATTTTCACCTGATTCTTTATGTTACGATCTTCCCCTTCTATTCACATATGCTGCCTGGCTAACATTGAGATGAGTACTTTGGTTCAGACCTAATGACATTAATACTTAGACCTTGGCAGCTGTATGTTTCTATACACTGTATTACACACATTTCCTTCAATAAGAATCTTTCACATTTTACATTTAAATTTTTGCCTCCCTCCTGAAAGTAGTGATATAGCCTGGCCGTTTTTCCCAAGCCTCAAGCTGGCTGCAACCCCCACCCCTGAAGGTGCCCACTAATGGCTATGTTGATTCAAGGATTGATGTTGTTGGCATGATTACCCTCTCTGTGTGTTATGGCTAAAAGACAGTTTCCTCCTTTACCTTTAAAGTTGCACATCATGGTGCTTAGCTCATGGGTCTTGATCTGGTTACTGACCTGAGCTTCAAACTTTACTGGATTGCACCATAACCATCCACCACATTGATTTACCTTGGCCTTTTGCATTGGTCTAAACTCTTCTGGCCTGGGATGTCTGTACACCTTTAACCAGTCCCCTTCCTAAACTTCTGAATCCACCCATTTGTACAGCTTATACATTCTTTGCCCTGTATGATGAAGTGGCAGAAGAGTTAAAATCCCTGTTGGGGGCTGATATTATAGATCCTCATCATGGATCTCCAGTCTGGTGGCAGTACTGAAGTAAATAAGGCTCAGACTTATGAGTCAGCACTTTGACTCCCTGCCACATTCTCCAATGTTTGGTCAGTCGATGTGGTGTTCCTCAATTCTCACGAGGCTGCAAAATGCGTAGGTGCATTTTGCAGCCTTGATCCCCTTAGAGAGTGCTGACCTGGCTGAACAGTGAGCAGTCTTGTCCCCTGCCCATCTCAGACTGTCAGCAGTGAGCACATCTTTGGATCCTCCATGGTTTCTTGTTTCCAAGTGCAATAAAGCTAGTCGCTATAGTCACATTTTCTGTACACTTTCCAATGTAGCTAGTTACCATTTCCGCATACTCTTCAATTGCCATTTTTTGACCAGACTATTATTATCCCTGGATGATGAATGTATGTTTAGGGTGGGCTGAGCAATGTAAATGCAAGGTGTGATATTGCCTCAGATGGCTGTAGCTAAATTGAGGGGAGGGAAGACAACTCTGGAACTATTATAGAGTGGTAATATTGAACATGATGCCCTGCTGCCTGTTTTGTTGGCCTTGCTGGCTTCAGCAAAATCAGAAGTCCTGATTGATGCAGGAGATGGCAGGTGGTCCATGCAGAATAACAATAGGATTTATGTTGTGATTTTGCCCAAATGGTGTTGCACAAATATGGCCAGCAGTCTCCCTCTGCCACTCCTGCTGTTGTCTTCATCGACTACAAATAACTTTTTTTTCTGAAGCTCTTCAGTCTGGTAGTGACCTGAGTTTCATTTCTTGCAAAGCTGTGGTCTGTCATTTTAGTTGCCAGTTGCAGATTACAGTTCTGTAATGTGCTGATTTACGACATTCACAGCGCAGAGGATGAGAAGCTCATTGACATTCCCACCTTGCCATCTACAAATCCCACCCACAACCCACAACCCTGCAGCACTTCTGTTTACATTAGGCCTGACCCACAATTAGGTGTCTCCTCGGAGGCGAGTTAATGGTGGTGCCAGCTCCACGCAACACTTGGTGTCAGTTGTTGGGCCACAGTCATGTGTTGAAGCCAAGAAGGCCTAAAACCCATCAGCAAAGCCTGACCGCATGTTTTCAAACAAAGAAGCTAACATGGCTAAAACCTTCAGCAGGCTTTACATTTTATGACACCTTGAGATAAAGAATTGGTATCCTCATTGGGCACAGACCCTGAAACCCAGCAGGGGTCCCTGCTGACATGCAGTAGCTCCACCTGTCTATAAATAGCAGGAACTCCCTCTCCTCCTTCTCTTTTGCTACTTTTGTCTCTTTTGCCTCTCTTGTATCTTTTGCCTCTTTTGCCGGTCTTGTCCCTCTTTTTGCCTCTTCTGGCTCTTCAGCTTTTTGTCTAGACCACCCTCCAGAGTCTCACCGACTTCAACATAAAACTGATCTCTCCTGATCCTTGGAGCTGTGGAGGCCACAGCTCCAACTTTAGCGTGACGAGCTACCAGCGAAGGGCCTGCTTCCTCCATCACCGAGTCTGAAGAAGCTACCCAGTTGCTAGGATACAGCAACTGTAGTCTGTCTGGCACAGCTGTAATGAGGACCCGCGAACGTTCCTAGCCTAGACAAGCCGAACGAGGGACTGTGCATGCCCAGACGACTTGAATGCCTTCAGAAGTGGTTCATGAGCAGGCACCAGGATAAGAGAGAGATGGTCAGATTAGCCAAGGTGTGCATGGGAGTTTACTTCTGTGCTTCCAGGCAGTTTGTATGCACTAAGTCCAGATGATTAGAACAACAGAACGGAAACACCTACTAGGAAGAAGGAACATAGGTTAATAACAACAACAGTGTCATTATTAGAGTTGAAGTAGAAGAGAACAGAGTGAGGTGAGGTGCATCACAGTTCACTGACCAGGCTGGGGAACCTCTAGAGTAGAATAAGGGATGTTTCAGGTCACCTGAGTGGTAATAATAATTTTTTTGTGGTTCTTCTCCTTTATTGCTGCTCCCGTCATAATCTCAGCTATTGCCTTCCCATTGCTCTTTTTTTCTTGAGTATTTCGTGACAAGTTTGATCTTCTAATCTCCTATAATTTTTTAGAATAGAATAGAATAGAATAGAATAGAATAGAATAGAATAGAATAGAATAGAATAGAATAGAATAGAATAGAATAGATGTTTGTTGTCAGAAGCAGAAAAGGAGATGAGAGGAATTTTTTTTGGTAAGATTCCAACCTGCACATCATTGAATTACTGTGATGATCATTCACATGGCATTAAAATTGTCTCATGACCTTGGTGTTTGCTGAAGTAGGGTAGGTAACTTGCAGTGGAATTTTTTTGAATTTTTACCTTACAAATTTTTACTTTACAAATTGCAAACAGGGTGCATTCACAATGGATAAAAATCACACGTCCTCTGTAAACTATTGCAGGTCCCCAGATAATTTTAATCCACTGTGAATGGGGCATGAGTCATGCTATCATGAAAACCCTTTTAAACAAAACAAAGCATTGCACGGTCTTACCTTAAATTGCAGGGACATCCACTTCTAGTAAGATAGGCAGTTTTCTTGAATGTTTTCTACTTGTGACTTATCTTTCTCATTATAGGATCCTGAACAGATGTTGTTTGTGTGTCCATACATACAATCTCTCTCTCTCTCTCTCTCTCTCTCTCTCTCTCTTGGCCTCCATAGCTAGATTTTAAATTGATGATGATTCTACCAATGTTTTTTTTTTCTTTTCTGTACCACGTCAGGCGAAATTATGTAAATCAACAAATTTAATTAGGGAAGAGATCTTTTGATTGATGGAAGGCTGGCTTTCATGACTTTAGTCACTCAGTGTGCAGAATAAAAACCTAACAGTACATTACATTCATATTTCAAAAATGGAATGTTTTGATGTGCTGTTGATTGTACCTAATGTATGTGGAAACTTTTGAGTTTTGGGGCATATTAAGCCCCCTCAGTGAATAGGCCCCAAAAATCAATACAAAACAAAAAAGACACAACTACAATGATCAACATGCCACACATATCAGTTGCCAAGAAGCGTCTGTAAAAACTGGCCTTTCACCACTTAAACTCTGGTTTTACACACAGTGGACCCCTCTCATCCTAACAGACCAGTGGACAATAACACAGCATGAAACCCTTGGACAGTCACAACACATGAATGGGTAGTATTCCTGGACTCCAGTTCCATCTTTAACACTAATGCCAATACAGCTGATTGTGACGCTGGCTAAAACTGAGTTCCAATACCCACAAATAACTCAATGTTGGACTTTCTTATGAACACATCACATATGGTGAGGATGGGAAAGCAGGTGTCTGCTGAGCTCACAGTCAGCACAGAAACCCTTCAGGAGCTGCCTCAGCCCTAACCTCTTTCCTCTATATGGATGACCGTGCCTCCATCCAGGACAAGAATATTATCATCAAGTATGCCAATGTTAGCATCTTCCTTTGCATCAACAAAGAGGTGATGGGTCATCATGCAGTCACGTGATTCACAAAATCACTGTTTATTTTGAGGACAATGATCTTGTTCTTACAACAGAAAAAAAATCAAGTAATCAGTTTTTTTCTTTTTTTGCTGCATTTTTCTGCATTTTCTTCATTTTTCTGATTCTGCATTTCATGGGGGAGAGTCTCTTCCCATGCAACACACAGTCTGTTCAAGTTACTGGGCTAAAGTTATAAGCTGAGGCATAACACCCTAGTGAGCATCAACACACAAAGCTTGCTTTTAAAGCTTTTATTTTTCTCTCATTGATTTTTCAGCTACTATCAGGCTCATGGCACAGAACAATAAAGAGGGGAAAAAATACATCATTTTTTACACTCCATTCTCACCCTAAACAAAACACTTCACTGACTACTCCATACAATCAAATTTCCACTTTTGTTTATCACCATTATGTGCAGTATTACATCTGAAAACATTATTATTATTATTATTATTATTGTTACAATAAATTGTTGTTGTTATTAATAATTACTTCTTTTTGTAAAGTGCACTTGCTGCTTTCCTATATAATGTATATTCGATAGAGGATATTCTCAAGGGGAAATTCTATGTTACAGCAAAAGTCATGATTTAAGTTTATAAAAAAGTCATGATATTTTTTTCATTTTAAATTGCATTGAAATATATTATAAATTAATTATAACAAAATTGAACTTAACTGGAATATGATGAGTTTATAATTAGACTGGATTTTGACTGTATTCAAATTATTGAACAGCACTGAAGTTTATTCTCTGTGCAATGTGTCTTGAGATGACATTTACTGCAAATTAGACAATGCCACAAATAAAACGAATCTAGAAGAATTGCATCACACTGAATTTTCATCTTGCTTCAATCCAGAGCAAGTATGGAACATCTATCTGCACTGGAGAGTAAAGAACAATGAGTGATTGAAAATGCAATAGAGATGCTTTGCAAATCAACCATGACTGTGATCAGAAATGTTCAAAGCTCTAACGTACCAAGTGACCTACTTTTAACATTGCTTTTTCTTTTCAGCAATAAATGCAATATTAAAAGAGATATGGTTCCCTTTTTATTGCTCTATTCCACATCATTAGTTGACATGTCCAATCAGAGTCATAAATATAAGTATGAGGCTGCTGTAACTGGAACAATTCTGACCCCTTTGCTCAGTGCAGAGCAGAGATACATAAATTAAAAAAAAAAACTTTTGGATAACATAAGCCCATGGGAAACTGCCTTTGCTAAAGTTTTTGTTTTTTGTTGTGAGGTCTGGCTGCTGAGGATACACACCTGCTTTGCATCTCATCAGTAGTGCTACTTAAGCCTCGAGGGGACCTGTCGGTGCCAGATCATTGTTTGCCCAGCCTTGGTAATATTTTCAGGCTCTAACCAGTTTTTTGAGAATTTGACCATGTGTTATGATCCTGTTTCTCATTTGTTTGCCTTACCAGAATTCCTGCCTGTCTGCCGGTCATTCTACAGAACCCTCCTCCCAGATGGGTTACCTTACTCACCTTGCTCACTTGGTTCCCCATCATGCAACACCTCTGCCATCTGGTGCCACCACATTATTGTCTTGCTGCTTCTGCTTTCTGGATAGATTCCACCCAGCTACCCAGCTCATGTGGCCATCAACCATTCTGTTCATTCTCCATTACACCTCCAAAAACGGATTACAACCCTATTCCGTTCCAGATTTACATTTTGATATTTCCTTCTCAAATGCCTTATCAACTATCCTTTAAGTGTTTGCTTTGGAACCTGTTTCCTTCTCTCATTACAACACTTTTTAATCAGGTCACCTTTAGACCTCACACAAATACTAAGGGGACAAACATTTGCAAAGTACGTTGAATCTGTTGTAAAACCAAAATTTTTATTTTGAGACACAAATTCTTCCAGATGGTTGGGTTTCCATGAAAACTGGCATGCAGTGAAGAGCTAAAAAGCATGGCACAGCAATTGCGTGTTTTGATCTAGTAGTGGCCACTCTTATCTATGTTTTTAGTACCACATTAAGCAAACTAAACAGTTTCTTGGCCCCATCACAACCCATAGTGCACTTTCCAGCTGCTTAGAGAAGGCTTTTTTAAACTCAGGTTCGTGGAGTACACTTTGTAGCTAACTCAAATTAAGGTCACAAAGCTTTTATACCACAGAGAGCACCAGAGGTTGCTTGTAGCCTTTCTTAGGCCAGAATTTCTTTGGGCTAACCTAAATAGTGCCAGTGTGAAAACATCTTTAGTAGAAAAATTTGGAGCAAGTCCAAATTTATGAATGACATATCTTTATAGCTTCCATTACTTATTTGATGGTTTGCCTCAGAGTTTTCTGTATTTTTAATGCCCGGTATAGGTGTGGTTCTTGGTACTCTCTATTAAATGCAATTTTTTTGGGGTGGGGTTGGTTTATTTGTTTGTTTTTGTTTTTTGAAATCTGGATTATCAAACCAAAGATTCTACCTTCTGTGTATCAAAATTATTTGAAAAGTGTCTGCCTGATATACATGGTGCACCTGGTTAGGAGGTAAGCCAGAGAGGCACAGTTTCTCTTTTTCTTCTGTTTCCACTTGAGTTCTGTTTGGTCTGTGCAGGTCAGCAAGAACTTGGCATTATGTCAGTTATGCATTCATGGCAGTAAGCATGGCAAGCAGAGAACTTTGGTCTTTCTTCATCTGCACATGTGTTGGATCTGCATATGAAAGAATAGATACTAGAGTAGATTAGAAATTGAGCAGCCAATTTGAGTTGATTATCTAAGAGACGCTGCCAGGTGATGTGAATGCAGCGCTTATATTTGACTATTGTCTAGACCAGTGGTCGCTGACCTGTTGATTGCCATCAACTGGTGGGTCTTTGAGACTTCCCACACTTGTGTACTGTTTGTGTGCCCTTCCTCCCAGAGACAATGAGGAAAAAAATGTGGAGTTAGGGTGTGAACCTCCACTCAGTGAGGAGTTTCATTAGTCACTGGCTGTTTCAATAGCTGTCACTCATGTCAGTTGTTTTGCTCCCAAGACATGGGGCCTACTTTTGTTAGGTACTACACAGCTGAAATGGCTGAGGCCCCACAAAAAAAGGCAAAAACCTACTACTTTCATCTAGAATGGGAGGAAGAATTTATTTTTACATTAGTCATAACCAAACTCAAGCCCTGGGTAAAACAGGAACTATGGAGTGTCATCACAGCACAAACCACCCAAAATTCAAGGAGCTCTTTCCACTAAAAAGTACTATCCATGCTAAGAAAGTTGTGGAGCCAAAATCAGAGTTGAAAGCTCAGCAGTCACTTTTTGTTATACCTGCTGTGTGACATCAGGCTGCAACAGAAGCATTGCTTCATCTAAGTCACCTTTTGGTTAAACATAAGACGCCATTCACAGATGAGCTATTCACAGAGGCAATGACTTTTTCAGCAAACATAGTTTTCAGTGACTTCAAAAACAAAGATGAAATTAGATCAGCAATCAAGAGTATCCCGCTTGGGCCTGCAACTGTGACCAGAAGGGTTGAATCACTGTTGGAGACCATGGATTGACAGGTCTTAAATGACTTTTCACTTTGTGAATATTTTTCACTATAACTCAAGGAATCTGTGGATGTAACGGATACAGCACAACTTGTTTTATCTGTCAGAATGACTTTTCAGGATTCTAGAACAAAGGACGACTTTCTCACTCTTTTGAACTGGAATAACTGAACAAGAGATGGTTTAAAAAATATCTGTGTGAAAATGACATTCCCATCATAAACTGTGTTATGTCCCATGTCTAGGCTTAGGACACAACATGAACAAGGCCCTATGTTCCCTCCCAACTTTCAGCCAGTCAGTAGCCATAAATAGTTTGTGTTTTTATTTTGGTTAACATCGAGATTTTTTCCATTTATTAAGGTGGTATCTGTACTCTTCCAGATGGACCCAGGCCAACATAATAAACAAAAGAGAACTACCTTCAATAATAAACAACCTTACCTGATTTCAAAATAAACAAACCAAAAGACAATGACTTACCTCCCTAAACTAAAGAAAGAGGAGAAAACAGGAATGAAGAAAAATGGCAGTCCAGCCCTACTGAGAAACCACCAGTGACTGACTGAGTGAGTGTGTGGCTGATTGGAAGCAGGGGGAGAGTGGAGTGAGCCTCCCCTGTTGTTCCCCATCCTGGCACTTAAGTCTTCCTCAGGTGGATCTCAGCCAGTCCCGAATGAGCACCTGCACACTAAAATTAACATAAGTAATTGGGTCCACAGAAGACTCCAGTCATAACAACTGGTAAGTGATCACTGCTGATGGAACACCGGCTATGTGCAGTATGCAGTTGGGGTTAATAGCACTGTGCCACAATGATCCTGATTTCCCAGACTTTATGAGTTATCACTTTGTTATTCACCAGCAGGCCTTGGTTGGGAAAGTCTTGGACTTTTCTCATGTCATGACACTGGTAGTCAAACTTATCAACTCGATTAGTGCCAAAGCTCTTCAACACCGCCTATTCAAGGCATTGCTGGGTGATCTTGATGCCGCTCATGGAGACCTAATGCTCCATGCTGATGTTTGCTGGTTGAGTCGTGGCAAAGTGCTACAGAGATTTGTCAATTTGCTGCCAGAAATAGACATTTTTGTCAACTAGGAATGAGGAGCGCAAGGAACTCTCAGACAATGCATAGCTACTTAACATCAAAACTGAATCCTCTTAACACCGAAATTCAGGGCAAAGACAGGCACCTGTCCCATATGATAAGTACAGTGAACGCATTCAAGAGCAAGCTTTCTGCTTGAATCACACATCCTAACACCAGGAAGCTACAACAATTTCCTTACTTGGAAAAAATGTCTCAAACCATCAAAGACAAGGATGCTTTCCACCCGTAGGTGTACTGTGCACACCTGAACAAACAGGCAGCAGAGTTCAGGTGGCGGTTTGGAGAGTTTAAGGTTATTGAGGACATTGCTGGATTTATCTCAAACCCTTTTCAATTCATCAATGTAGAGCATGTAGCAGCCAAGTTCCATCATGTATTTGCTTTCCAAAGTGGTGTTGACATAGAGATAACTGATTTGCAGAATGATATAAATCTGAAAGCCAGATCAAGGGACAGTGACTTTTGGGGACTTGCAAAGAGAGAAAAGTTCGCCCTCCTCACTTCATGTGCACTAAAGCTGGGTGCCTACTTTGGATCAACTTACCTCTGTCAAATGGCTTTTTCACAGATGAAAATAATCAAATCGAGGTCTAGGAACTGCCTCACTGACTAACACCTTAAAGACTGCCTCAGACTGGCTGTCTGCACCTATAAGCCAAACGATAATGAACTTGCAGACAGTGTTGAGTCACAACCATCACATTGACTTGAATGAGCTGTACTGGAGAAGCTTTTCATTTTGCCACTGTACAAAAGTGATACTGCATAGAATGCGGCAGAACTAAATATCTTTTATTTTATTAGGGGAATTGTTGCTAGAAATGCTGCTGTTTCATATTTTAAAAGCAACTTCATTGAGGCAGGTTCATAAGCATCACGGTCAAATTATATTAATGGCAGCACATGTGATCTGTTCATTATAAAATGTGTTCATTTTTCCCTTCTGTGAAAAAAAGTATGAACAATAGTAAATGTAGTAATTTCCATGAGACTGGATTGTAAGCTTCACAGTCATATTTTATTAATGACACTACATATGTCCTGTTAATTTCTAAATCTGTTTGTTCCACTATGAACAAAGGTTTGAGCAAAACTAAATGTAGTAACCTAAAGGGAGCATGTTCACAAGCTTCTCAGTTAACTCTTATGTCATTGCCTACATAAAAGGAATGGCATGGGAAAATGTATAGCTTTTTTTTTTCTTTGAGTGCATCAAAGGTAGGTATTGCGTTGATTCTGGGCCAAAGTCAGTGATCTTGGGGTCAGAAAAGGTTAGTGACCACTACTCTAGACTCTTTCAGTGGGTTGGAAAGTTTGAGATTGTTCCTTAAGTTTTGTTTTTTTTTAAATACGTCCAGCAACTTTCTTCATGTTGTCTGAGTGTGTGGCTAAAGTGTGTAATTTACTGCATTCTGCTTGCACTTTGGTACTTAAGTGCATGTTGACAGGTGAAACTTAGGAATTGTATTCAGCCTTGTCAGCTACAGATAGTCAAGACTAGTTGATGCAATCAGCAGTGTTTAAAGGGACTATGGACTAAGATTCCAGAAGCCTACAGGAAATGGTAGGAACTGTAAATGGCAAGAATTTAAGTCACCTTGAGTTTTCACCTTATCTGTCCATTCATTTCTTGTTGGTGCTCAGCCTTGGGTGTTAGTTTTAGTTTGCTTGACTGTGCGATCTAATTGTGCTAGAACAGTTCAATTCAATTTTATTTATATAGCGCCAATTCACAACAAAAGTTGCCTGGAGGCTCTTCACACTATAGGGTGAAGATATAACAATGTTACAAGGAAAATTCCAACAATCCAATGATCCCCTGAGAGCAAGCACTTGGCAACGGTGGGAAGGAAAAACTCCCTTTTAACAGGAAGAAACCTCCGGCAGAACCAGGCTCAGG
>JAOWBL010003976.1:0-11659 GCA_028564865.1 Zenarchopterus dispar | reverse complement strand
TGGATGGATGGATGGATGGATGGATGGATGGATGGATGGATGGATGGATGGATGGATGGATGGATGGATGGATGAAGGTTTTCTTCCAGATGTTGATGCCATTTAACTAAATGCTTTCTATTTTTCCCTATCAGAAAAAAAGAATTCCTCATACCTTTCACAGTGAAAACCTGACCTTGTGAAATGTAAATATAACTTTACTTAATGCACCAAAAACATTAGATTTTTTTCCGTACCTCAGTGCAAGAAATGTTTTTACAACATTCTGACATTAAGCCTTGCACTCAGGACTGCTGACTCCATTATCATAGTCATACTTGTGCCAGTTCTGCTGAATGGTAGACCAGCTTATTACTACTCCACCATCTGCTAAACTTGCCTGAAGGTCTTTTACAGTCAAAACTAAGTTTTCAACTAGAGAAAAAGTTCCATTAAAATACCCTGCTATCTTCTTAGAGCCTTGTCCAGCTTTGTGGACACAATAAATTATTGTTAATTACTAAAAGTGCTGGGCAACTGCTTCGATGAGCCTTTGGCTGCTGATGATTGGGAAAAGCTATAAGTAATCAGAGGTTACACTGTTTGTGTTGAATTTGTTGTTTCTTCTAATGATGACATGAACTAGTCCAGTGGTTCCCAAAGTAGGATGCTCCGTAGGGGTGAGGGTGGACAGAGCCATTGCAGGGGGGTGCTGTATGAATGAATGAAAAAAATGGATGCTTGGACATTTTGTGAAAGAAACTACAATGGAGTCTGAAAACAAAATACGTGAGTGTCTGGTTGAAGGGTGTGTATATGCTGGGTGTGGGGTGGGTTTGGTGAAAACTTCTCATAAAACCAAAGGGGGGCCCACCAGAACCACTGAACTTCAAAGCCACTGAACTTTCAGAGCTGAAAACAGCACTTTAAAGGTAAAGGTCAAGCTTTTCCACATATCTTTACTTTTCTGTCAGTCACACAAAAATCATACACTTAAAATGTTAAAAAAAAAAGTTTCTTTTTTAACTTTGACATTTGGAGATCAGTTGATCTAGTGTTCAAAGATAAGAAGAAATGTTTTGACCAGAAGTAACCAAAATCTCTGCTTGGCATCATGAATGACACAAGGTCATTTTACCTTTATGAGAACAGACACAAATGTATGTGTTTCGCCTAAAGAGAGCTGGGATAGGCTTTAGCAGATCCCCATGACTCGGAATAGGAATAAGTGGGTGTAGATGATAAATGTATATCATAATGAAGGGGTGGGAGAGCACAAGACCACATTAAAGAAAGCTTTCTTCAAAAGTAATATTTCTTTTTCGATTCAAATTATCCTGTTGTCTGGAATTGTTTTTGGTTTTTGGTCATCACAAAAGTGGATTACCAACCAACTTTTGTGACTGCATCACTCATGTGGTAGCACTTGTGTAACTGCAGTTTTCACTATTGGCGCATTATAGGGGACGTGCATGGTAGTAACATCTGATACTTCAGCAGTGCTTCAGTGGTCGGTCAGTGGTTGAGTTATCTGCCTTGTGTTTTACCCTACAATAACAAAAGAAAATAATAACTTTACAATATCTGCAGTTAGTGCTGTATGGAGCTACACAATCTCTGTTATGATGTACAAAAAAGAATTAAAAATAGGTTAGACTCATTAAGTCCTTGTGTTAGGTTGGGTTGAAACTTCGGAGATGAGCCAGTGGCAGCTGACTGATTCACATGTTGACACATTTTTTGTAACTCTTCCATAAAAGAAAGAAAGAAAAACATACAATGTCCACTGAAATAGTTGAAACTGAAAAAAGTAATAATAATTCATAATTATTGAACACTGACTAAAAAAAAAATCCACTTTTGGTTTTGAATTGTTCAACAGAAACTTTACAAAAAAAAAACCAAAAACAAATGAATTAATGAGACTGGTCTGAACAAAAACGATGGGAGCCTCCTGCTGAAATTTTGTTGCACAGCCATTTAAGACAGTTAGTGCATTTAAGTAATTCTCTACACCTGTAGAAAGGTACATTAGTCCAGTCATCTTAAGCAAACTGCTCCAGCTCTGTCAGGTTATTTATTTATTTATTTATTTAATTTTATTATACTTTTATTATCCCGGAGGACATTGTTTAGTTCTCTGCTTTTGACCCATTGCTAGTTAGACTAGGAGCAGTGGGCTGCTGCAGGTTATTGCAGTGCCCAGGGAGCAGTTGGGGGTTAAGGGTCTTGCTCAGAGACCCACAGTGGCTCATCTCTGTTAAGCCAGGGGCGGTTACCATGAGACCTGTTAGATTCATTTTAAATGGACCAGGGCGGGTTTGCTTGGAAAATCTGGTTCTTTAGGGAAGCTGTGACTGTGCAGTCCACCTAAAAATGTGGGTCTCAGTTGACTTCAGGTGAACCAAAAGCAAGAGGCACACTATAAATCAAGTCATTGTGGGTAAATGCTCATACCCAGGCATGATAGCCAGGAGAAATGGCTTCTTTTGTTACAACTTTGCTTCAGTTCATTTAAGCTCTTGGGCATTTATTTATACACATCTTGAGGACCTGCCACAATATTCTAAAAAGGTAGAGGAATTTGACTAGATTCTTTCATTTTTTTCTGATGCAGATTTGATGGTGAAGTATACTTATTTATTCTTCCTCTTATTGTACTGTCATGGACTTTAACATTAAACATTATGAGTGAGGGCGGTAGAAGCTTAAAGGAAGTTCTGGCATACTGTGTTTCTCCTATTTAACGCAGTATTTCATCGACTGGATATTTAAATTTAGCGTGACTGTTACTTTAACAGCACTTTGTTTACGTTATACATGACGTCAACAAGAGTGCATGATTACGACGCGCTACCAGCCGGTATAATGTAAAATAGGCAGGAGTGGATTTATGAAGTTTTGTTGTTATTTGCTATCTGTGGCGAATAGGATTTTTTTTTCAGTCCTCATTTTCTTTATTACTGTTATGTATATATCGAAAGAAAGTGCTGATGAGAAAGTTAATTCTTTAATTTAAACAAATTTCGTTGTATGTACATATAAATTAGCAATATGCTACATGGATGAGCACGATCATTTACCATATTTAACAACCAAATAGAGAACGATTTTGGTAGTTTTTTGTTTTTTTTAAATAATTCGTGTATGTTAGACATTTTTTGTGTCACCTTATTGTTTTAAAGCCTAACATTGAAGAACTTGCATAATTAGGTCTTAAATAGAGGCACCCTGCCTGTAATTTGCTATTGCTGGCGCGTTAATCAGGAGAAATGCAGTATTTTTTAAATTATTATTATTTCTCTAAGCACTGTATGGACTGACCCTGGGGTAAATTTAACAGGACATCCACTCCTGGGAAGATCTCAAGTGTCTTGAATGTTCTCCGTTTGTCCAGGCCACTTTCATTAGTTTTTTTTTTTTTTAAATAATTCTCATGAAAAACAATTCAAACGCAACATCTAGTTATCCTTCATCAATGTTCAGTAAATTGTTATTTATTATTATTTTTGTCAGTTTCGGGTTATTTCAGTGACCACTGAGGGGTTTTTTGTTTGTTTGTTTGTTTGTTTTCTTAACTGAAGGGTACTAATAGATTTGCCCAATATGTATGATTGCTCACAGAGAGTGTTTTTAACATGCATCCACTTTATTCTAGAAATGATGTACAAGTGGAAAAATACACAAAATGAACCAGAAACATACAATCCACAATCAGAAACAAACAAAAATAAAATAATTTTAAAAAGCACAATGAATCTTACATTTCCTTTGTTTGTTTGTTTTTTGTTTGTTTGTTTTTAGACAATGTGATTTCAGGTCAATTCATTTCTTCTGATCAATTACATTCAATTAAAGAAAAAAAATCTTTTTTGATGTTTTTGCAACATATTCTAAAAAGGGAAAACAAATACAGTACAAAAGCAGCTCACTAGTAAGGAGATGGAAAAAGAAAAAGATGTCAAACAAGTTATGTCTAGAGATGGTTGCAATGATGATTTCTTATTAATACAAAATACACAAAAGGCTGAATCTAAGAGGACTGCTATTTTGTTGATAAATGTGTTAGAATATCGTTAAAATATTTTAAAAAGCATGAACCCCAGGGAAACATTGTCAGGGATTTACATATTTTTCCTTGTGCATAAATATTATTAAACTATTTTAGGAATTTGGAGGAATTTCAGTGTAGAAATACTGTAGGGAATATGTCTAAACTGGACACCCATTAACGCTCAACCTTTAGACTGCACTTCACCAAGAACCATCATTTATTAACAGTTGACCATATGAGAAAGCCATTACAATGCAGAGCTACATTGACAAATGCCACTTCAAACTTTACTGTGCAAAAAAAAAAAAAAAAAGCCTAATGTTAACTCTGTTGAGATGCTATTAACATTTCTGGGCTTGGAGGCATCTGACCCCACACATTGGATCCATTTCTGTGATGGCAGTATGAATGCAGAAAAGTACACTGTGATTTTAGAGCAGCACATGCTGCCTTCAAGATCACATCTTTTCCTGGAACACAGGCTCATGTCTCAACAAGATTATGCAAAATGACAGTGTACACATATTTCAGAGAGATGGCTGAGAAAGTAGAAGGTAAACATATAGAACTGAACTGCCTGCAGTCCTGACTTGACCCCAATAGAGAATCTTTGGAAAATCACCAATACTACAAATATAAACCTGTACTGATCTGCAACTGAAGACATGTTTGCAGGAAAATTGGGACAAAGTAATATCTGAAACTCTTCATCATCACATTTCTGATTTATTTTTGTATTTAAATGCCTTCTAACAAACCTTACACTCTACAAGCTCTCCGCTCATGCTGGGGCTGGATATTAGCTTAACCATGCCACTCAGCGTCCCTTGTGCCACACTGCTCTCTGATTAGTTCTCATTTAGAAGAGGATTTCTCCACTGTCACCACTTTGACAGATGTCACTTTGCTTGGATGACTTCAGGCCGTGGTCAGACGTCTCATGGGAAATTATTCTGCTGCAAATTTCAAGGATCCGTTTGTTACGCCAACTTCAGCCACCCTACTCTTGCTGAAGGTTGCTAAGTGTTAGAATAACTCCCTCGACTATGATACACTGCCTGCTTGACGAAAGGAAAAACCAAGAACAACATTATCCTTTCCGTGTTGTGGTATGGTGAATCTATTGATTTATCATGGATCTGCCACATGTAATCAAAATTCAGCAAGAGATGGTATGCTCTGTCAGAACTTTGTTGAAAAGATCTGGATTAATGTCTTTCTCAGTGTGGCTTTAGACAAAATAAAATACAACCAAATATTCAGATGAAAACAAACAACATGTTAAATACACACTACAGCCTCTGAATTTATTATGATTTTAAAAAGTGGGGATAATTGGATTTGACTATATCAAGATTTTGAGAAAAAAATGCAATAACAGTTATATATCTTTTCCCTCATGAGAAGTTTAGCTCAGCTCATGAGAGCTGAAAGCAGATATAGTGAAAAAAATAATAATAAAAGGGGATTATTCATTTGACTTTCATCTTTTTTCCAGCACTGAGTGCATGCATTTGCATTTTAATAAATTATTCTAATTCAACAAATTTTCAGTTGACAGGTGCAGAATAAACATAAAAAATAAGTCATTTATATCCTTTTTCAACCTCTCACTGCAGACAAACTAAGACTGGTACATGGTGCTTTTATAAATTGGAAGATTGGTGAAATGTGCTTTAAATGATTCAAGTTCATGACTTTTGCTTATTTGTGCTCATGTAATCTTAAATAAATCCCAGCCATGATAGCTGTTGGCAGAAATAATAACAGCATTCAACCTTAGGACCACAACTTTTCAAGAAGAAGCAACATCAATGAGCAGGAGAACCATATTTTTACCCTCAGAGCTTAATGTGTTATAACTGGGTTTCAGGTCACTGCTGTTGCTGCTTTCAGGTCTGCTCCTTGAAGGTGACTGTCATTGGGTTATTCTGCAGGGAACAGAAAACAGTAGTTTTAGTTTTTTTTATTTATAGCGGTTCAGATAAGACAGATATAACCCAAAGACACCTGTAATGCTAATTACAAGACAATTTAGTTGGTCTTGTTATTTTTTAAATCTTTTTGGGGTTCTAACTAAGTGTCCAGGTCAGTTTTATTAGTTTTCTTTTTTCTTTTTCTTTTTTTTTTAATGATTCTGGTGAAACCCCTGATGCAAGCTTTGCAGATAACTGTGTTTCAGTTTATGTAGGCTGCTAGGCATTCACTTGTCCACAGGTCTCAAGAACCCCCAAAGCTTAAAGGTATGGACTTTGACAGGATTTTTTTAAATTTATTTTTTGCTATTCTGATGCAGATTTTATGTTTTTCTTCACGCTATTGTCTTGATGCATGACCAAGCTACAGCTGTTGACAAATGCCCTCGCATTTGACTCACGAATACTTTGCCGCATGGAGGAGTTCATGGTAAACTCAAAGACAGAAATATGTCCTGGTCCTGTGGCTGAGAAAAATCCCTAATCATCCACTAGAGGTGTGACA
This sequence comes from Zenarchopterus dispar, assembly GCA_028564865.1. Taxonomy (NCBI): domain Eukaryota; kingdom Metazoa; phylum Chordata; class Actinopteri; order Beloniformes; family Zenarchopteridae; genus Zenarchopterus; species Zenarchopterus dispar. The sequence goes on along the minus strand of JAOWBL010003976.1, from coordinate 5,145 downwards.
AGTTCTAATGAGGTGTTTCTGCTGAAATGCTTTGCTTAGTTTTCTATAAACATGGTGCTGGGCATTGAAGCCAAAGAACTCCACCCTGATCTCCTGTGTCCATAAGTCATTTCGCTAAGCCTCTGTCACAATGACCCATCCATCCATCCACCCGTCCCTCCCATCCAGGGGGACCTTACAGCGTTCCCATGTGTGACTTTCAAACAGAGATGCATATGGTGGGAGTACAAATCTGCATGTGTACTTCGGGAAGTATGACATTTGGTGGAAGTATGTCATATGTGCGCCGCTCGGCCACAGCTGAAAGACAGCAACGGCTACAACTGCTAAATCTTCTTCTTCTTCATCCTGCAGCTGCAGCTGTAGAAGGTGCAGCTGTAGTCTTCTCACTAATATTGCCATCTAGAAAATTACAAACATTTCCATGAATATTCCAGTATATGAAATGATCAGGACACTAATGTTTGGAGATATTGGACAGCCGCCACTTATATAGCCTGACAAAATATACCAAAAGCCATAGGATCTTCCAACCAATGAGTTGAGATTGTCGCGAGGTGAGCATAGAGGTCCCAAATGGCCACCTTCTGACAACAATTTTTGCGATGAATATACTGTCAGTAAGTTCCAGGGCACCCTTGCAGAGATCCCATAAACCCTACAGCATGCTGCAGAAAATCACCTCATTTTCTCAAGCATGTATGAGGTTGCTGTTGTGAATTCAACAGCAGCAGTACTGAGTTCCTAAAAAGGTTGCAGGAACCAAACCCCTCCCCCCAAATATTGACGAACTGGAACATGCGTACGAACCCACCGTTCGTAAGAACCTTTGTGACATAGGCTTAAGTTTAGTGGTTTGTTCAGCCTTACATGTGCTTCAAAGTTCTTTTGAGAAAGAAGAGGCTTTTTCTTGGCAACCTTACCAAACAAACTTTACTAACTCGATCTTCTTCTAATTGTTTGGTCATGAACTTTAACATTTAAAATTCTGAATGAGGCCTGTCGAGGAAGTTCTTGCATATTTTGTATTTCTCTATGCACTGAATGATCTGACCTTGGGGTAAATTTACTATGAAATGTACTGGCAAGATTTGTCTTGAATGTTTTTCACTTGTGAATAGCCTCTCATCGAAGACTGTTGAACTCCATATTATTTAGAAATGTTTTTTTGACCCTACACTGTAGTTATAGTTGTTTCTCTTAGATCTTTGTTTTACGTCTTTCCTTTTCATGTATTAGTCTTTCCTTTTCATGTAATAGATTAAAACCTAAAATGGTTGCTTTTATAAACATCTTACACAAAAAACAGGATTAAAAGAGCCCCTTCCAGGTTTTGCTTGTGACTGTATATCTAAACAGTTTTTTCAAGAATCCCTTTGTGCAGCAGTAAAGAGTCACACTAAAATGATGTATGAGCACAGGCCCATAAAAGTGCAGCACTGAAGGTGTAAGTTTTTGCATTTGACTGATTAATTATAGCCACTTTTACTTTGCTGATAGATGTGTGGTGCACATTGTTGTCAAGTCTTTGTGCACACAGATGTATTATTAACATCAAATTAACAACAGTTTGTTGTTGCCGACTTGCTTTATGACTTTAACAAATATCTTTAACATTTGCTTGTACATATAACATATAATACATAGGGTCAAGCTTCACCTAGTGTGCATTATTTTACAGATGCACTATTGTGAATTATCGCTTGTACACACCTTGAATACACTGAGATAATAATGAGGCACTGCAGCAAGAGTGACATGATGTTCTTTTATGCTTTATGAAGGGTGGAAACTAAACAGAGAATAAGATATTGAGTGAAAGAGCAAATGCTCCTGTCTATCTCTCTGTCTGCAGCTCCCCCCTTGTTAAGAGATTAAATGCTGCACTCATTGTTTAATAGGATTGCTTGGCAAAGACTAGTGTGTATATGTGTGGGTCGTTGGCTTGTGGGAGGGGCTGGGTGGGAGTTTTAACAAGATTGCTAGAACAATATTAATTCTATTTTCCCCTGGCACAACATCTCCCTTTCTACTGGGCATCATCATGTTTTTCCCCTGTCTTTCTGCAGCATAGATTCATATCATACATTTTGGGGGAAAAGAGAACAATTTAAAGCTTGTTGAAAGGTAGAACATGTTAGAAACTGTAACTGTGATAATAAGAGAGGACAGGGCTGCTGCAGAGTTTATATGAGTCATCTCATTTAACCAAAATTGTTAAAAAAGATCAACTGCAATTAGAGGTACTTAAAAAAGTTTGTCAGTTTAGTATCTTAAAAACAATGTGTTCATGACTTAAAACAGGCACATTACCTGTAATGGGAACTAATATGACCCAAAAACCTTGATGGTTTTACTTCTGTTGCTGAGATACTGATATTGATTTGAATTTTTAAATAAAATAAATTGTGTTCTTCTTTTCCTTTCGGCGGCTCCTTGCAGGGGTTTAGATAAACTATCTTCTGTCACAGTACCATGGCCTTAGTTTTGGAAATGCTGACACAACTTCATCTTCAAAAGCAAACTGGCCAAGAGCATGTGTGACGTCAGCTTCTGAATGGAGTAATAGAACCCAATCATCTGTGGACAGAGGAAGGTTTTTTTTTTCCAAATCCTACAGTCTTCTTCATGTCTGCTATGCCTTTAGGCATTTTCTATGCAGCCCAACCCTACAAAACAAATAAAAAAATTGTTCTACTTTGTACTGATGATACAGACACATCTATCATTTTGATTTTACAAGAAGCAGTTGGGGGTAATTGTAGCAGTCTCCAAACCCATACTTTCATAGTACCCTCCATAGGACACCTTAAGGCACATGTTGGTAAACTTTCTTAAAGATCATAAATAATATGAGAACTGGATATATCAGGTTTGTTAGAACTGGGCCCAAACAGATGTGATCATTGTCCTTTATTTATCAATGGTGCACAAAGCAGGAAATCCAAAGAACAAAAATCCAAAAACCTAAAGTATGAAAAAGGGACAGGAAATAACACGAAGCAGCAAATGGAGAACCATGATGAGGAAACACATAAGGGAGTACAACAGGCATTCTTATTCTTACTCTTAACAGAAGTGAAAGACAACTGATCAACTGCAAAGGAAAGAAAAGTAGGACATCATATACAAACTATAGCCGGTGACAATAATCAGGGAAGACAAGAGAGGGAAATAATTAATCACAGAACAGGCGTACCAGAACAACAAAACCAGAAGTACCCCCCCAAAAATGGTCAAGAGAACATGATACTTAAAAAGACACTAGTTAAAAAAAAAAAGAAAGAAAGAGCAGATATATGAACATGGCAGGATCCCCTAGGAGAAGCTCAACAGTGTTTGGAATATCTTACTTAGCCCGTCAATGCACATGATGCCCTTTTGACATCAATAATCAAACAGTATAATGTATATTTTCACCCACCACAAACATCATGGACATTACTGTCCAAAACTTTTGTGCAGCTCTAGTCTTGATATTTGCAATAATAATTATTATAATATGAATTTATTAATCTTTTTTTTTTGTAGATTAACATGGACAGGTTTCTGGATTATCTGCCTGTGTCTTCAAAGAGACTGGAAAATAAATGTGGATGTCATTCAAACTTTAAAAAAAAACAGGCTATAAGTGCCTAAAACTTTTGCACAGTACTGTAAATAACTCCTTTCTTTTGAAAATGTAAAGCGATTCTTCTTATAAAGGTCTGAAGAGAGTAAGCACATCAAGAACAGTCTGCCTTGGGCAAATCTGACTCAACCACACTTTTAACTAAACTTATGATCTCTTATGATGAAATCTGTGCGGTGGTAGAACAAACCTGCCAATGTGAAAGTCAGATTTAAAATATGTTTTCACCCCCATCTTAGCATCCTTAGTCGTATAAATCTAAGTACAACCTAATGTAACTGCACTGAGAGGATAAATCTCTTTGTGTGAGCCTCCATAAATTCTTAGGTTGCACTTTAGTTTCCATTTCAGGAGTCTGCCCTCATATTTCATTCTTATAGCCTCTACATTCAAACTTCACGGACCTGTGTCTTGTAACTCAGAACCATCATCGGAATTGCAAAACTCTGCCAACATCCAGTAAAATCAAAGCATTCTGTATATTACAGCTCGAGGTACATCTTGTGAATTCATTTGTGGGCATCAACAAAGTGTGTAACTGTAGCAAAAAAAAAAACAACTTTTAAATTAGTGTCTCTTATTAAAGTTACTGCTTCTTTTTCAATTCACTTCGAGTTAATCACCTGTCGAAGATGCGGATAATTAACTTTTTTTGTACCTAATTTTATAAGGAATGCTCTAAAGTGGATATTACATGCTTTTTCATGTTTCTGACTCATCTGATTAAAAAAAAAAAGAACATATACACCTTGCTGTTCTATCCATAATAAACAAACTTTCTTTGTGAACTCAACAGTGCTAGACGTTTTTTCGGGGCTTTAACTAATTATTATTACTACTGTAACCATTACAATAACTGAGATTGCCAAGGTAGTTAAAAACCTCCACGGTGGCAGGCTCTGGGGGTAGATAAGATCCACCCTGAGTTCCTCGAAGCTCTGAATGTTGTAGGGCTGTCTTGGTTGACACAAGTTGGTACTGTAACATTTGAAGGACATCAAGGACAGTCCTTCTGGATTGGCAGACTGTGGTGGTAGTCCTCACATGTAAGGACATTCAAACACAGAATAGGTGTGGTTTGTGGGGGTTGCTAGGTGGTATTGTGGGATTGGGGTGCCATGGTGGGGGTGGAGGGCTATCTGGGGTGCCCTTGCTGGCACTGCATCCACCCCAACTAATTGAACATGCCTCCAATGGTCATGGTTAGCTGATATTATCATTATATTTGTGATAAAGTGGGGTTGTTGTTGTTATTATTATTATTATTGTTATTATTATTATACGACAGTGAGGACCCAGGACACACTTGAGACATTATATCTTTCAACTGGCCTGGGAACACCTCTGTATTACTAGCTCCCCACCCCTCTCATCCCAGGAAGTGGCCTGGGAGAGGGAGGCCTCGCTGCTTATGGCTGCTGTCCCAGCAACTCAACTTTGGATAAGCAGAAGTTGATGGATGGATGGATGGATGGATGGATGGATGGATGGATGGATGGATGGATGGATGGATG
>JAOWBL010003973.1:0-11666 GCA_028564865.1 Zenarchopterus dispar | reverse complement strand
TATATACATATACATATATACACATATATACACATCCTTCATTGACAACTAAAACATATTTAGTTTTTGGACAAATCTTTGGGATTGGTGCTACAGCTACATCATTTAAATGGTCATATGACCGATTACATCATATCCAGTGATGCCGAAGAAATGCAGCTGGGAAAAAAGTGTTTCCATTACGTTTTTTTGGGCTCAACTGGACTATTGACAATTCTGAAAAAGCACCTCATGAAAGCGTAAAAGGTTTTTTGTGACGTTTGACGGTTTTTCGTTACAAGTTTTTCTTTGCGATATTTAAGTTTTGTACAAATCTACGGTTAATGAAAACTCTGACTGTGAAGGTACGTCTCTGCACCCCGGACATTCACCCAAGTTTTGAGTTGTGAGTCTAAAAAAATATTCTTTTGACATTTGTCTTATAAAATTCAGAATTACTGATGTATTTAAACATGTTGTTACCAGAGGAGATTTAAAGTACAGCAGCTTCCTGTTCATGGAGCACAGCGTGAACCACCTCTTCTTGAAGGGCTCCCGTTGCTGAAAACACACAGAAACAGGTGAAACCAGCGAAACTGGTGATGGTCTGAAGGGCAACGAGAAGCTTGGTTCAACAGACCGTGGGTCCCGTCTTCTCCATGTAGCCCTCCTTCAGACACCGCGTTGTTATCTGAGGTATCAGCTGTGGCGTCAGAGAAACAGGGGGATGAAGTTACCAGTCAATCAAAAAAACCACAAAAACGACCCTTCACTCCTCCAAGATTAGACCTGAACCTTTTCACTCAACAAATTCAGTCAACTTTATACTTTTACAATAAAGATGTGTATTTTTTAACTTTTAATATCGGTGTTTGCAATTTTACCTCTATGTCCTTAAGATATAAAATAATACAAGTAAAATTCAAGAGTTTATTATGTATTAAAATTAAAAACTTCCGGGTTATGAGTTTTCAGAAATTCATGTATCAAATATGATCGAACCTGGATAATCCACTTAAATCTGATTTTAAAGGACCTTATGTATCTAAACCTTATAATCCAACATGGCCGCCGCTAACGTCAACAACGTCAACAACCAGCTCATTTTAGTTCAGCGCCACTTTAGTTTAATCACATTACCATGAAATACACATAAAATCGATCGCCATCGTCAAACATGTTGCTGCGCTGTTGTTTTGTGCCACGCAACATTAAAGAATTAATTTCCAACAACAGCGCTGTGCGGTTTACGAGATTCCTGAATTTTATTATTATTACTTTCAGAAGAGTAACGGTGACCACGGGATAAAAGGAGAAGCTGAGGACGTGGAGCAGGAGAAGAAGAAGAAGGACGTTTGAACCACGTCTCAAAGACGATGACATTTTACTGGGAAATGAAACAAAAGACTCCCTGAAGCGTTTAAAAAACAAAAAAAACAAACAAAAAAAACAGGAAGTGTGACTGCAGGCAGAGCTGTAAAAAAAAAAGAAGAAGAGGGATGTTGGTGCTCGTTGGCAACCGTGATGGACACGTCACCGTGAAGGAGCTTCTCTGCATCCTGGATACTGGACTGCTGGCTGTGAGGGTTTTTGTGTGTTTGTTTGTTTTTTGTTCATGTTGTTGTTCTCGTTTTGCTGAGATAAATTCACCTCTGTTACCAGCACGAGTTAACCCGTTAATCTCCTTCTTCTTCTTTTCCTTTGAGCTGTTCCCTTCAGGGGTCGCCATAGCAACTCATCCATCTAACCCCACCCTCTCCATCCTCCTCTCTCACACCCCACACCCTCATGTCCTCCTTCACTACCTCCATAAACCTCCACTTTGGTCCTCCTCCAGTTGGTGCTGGTTTCCAAATAAAGTTTTTTCTTTAATAAAAAGTGAAACTCTGATCGTTGAAGGAAGAGTAAAGTTTAACATCATCAGCATAAAAACATAATAGGACACATTCCCAAAAACAACACAACAACAATAAAAACTGGACCCAAAACCTGAACGGAGCTTCTGGTAAGTTTGACTTGTGAAAAATATGTTTTATTTATGTTATTTCTCGCTCTGCTTCCACGGTATAAACTCTCAACCATGAAGGAACAGCAGTGAAATCCTTCAGACGCTGATAAACTTTGTCGAACTCTTTTACTTGACGGCTTTTTACGTCATTTGAAGATTTTTCGGGTTTGAATCATTTTTAGATCAAAGTTTAAGAAGAATAACGAACGTCTCACCTCACTGTTTCGAAGAGTGGGGTGTTTCTTCATCAGGTACGCCAGGCGTGTAGCCCGGACGGCGTTGAAGAAGGACACAATCATCTAAACCCAGCAGATAAAGCAAGAAACATCAGGGAAGCTGGAGGTCAGGCTTCAGCCCAGACCTTCTCTTTGTTTGTTTGTTTGTTTGGCCTCACCTGCCCGTTCTCGTGGTAAACAAACAGGTTCCTCATGTGCTCGTCCTCCAGGTAGGAAATCCTCAGACCGTGAGGATGGCCGATCTTCTCCGGCTGGAAGTCTGCGTTCAGCTCCTTCATGCTGATGACGGCTTTGGGGACCTTGGACTTGGTTTTGACGAGAGGAAGCCGTGAGCTGACAGTAATCAGATTACAGCGAGTCGAGCGTGTGAAGCGGTGAGGCGAGCTGCACTCACGTCCTCCTTGATGAAGTATCTGAGGGTGAAGTCTTTCTGGGAAAGCAGGAAGATCCTCTTCAGAAACTGCTTGTTGTCTTTGCCCTTCTTCCAGAGCGTCGACTCGAACAGATCTGAGTGGAAACGCCACAGTCACGCAAGCATGTGGGAAAAAAGCTGACCTTCGTCATATCAGTACGATGGATCAGCTCCCGAGGTCTAAAAACATTTCAAAGGAACGTTGGCTAAGACTTTAGGTTAAAAAAAAAACAGGAACAGCGAGAGGAGGAGGAGACGGGTTAGGGTTAGAAGACCTAAGTGCAGAGATGTCCCAAACGTGGTGACTACGTGTTTGGCTGCTGAGATGTTTGAGGAGTTAGCGTGTTGAAGAGCTAGCTTCGGTCGGTCTCGTAATACCAGTTTCTGCCACCTGTGGCGGTAGCGAGCAGCCTTCAGTACAACATGATGACAGGAAGAAGTCGCACGGGTTGTGGGCGTATTTTAACCCTCCATCACACTTCCACCGCCGTGCTTGACAGTTGGTATGAGGGGTTTTTACCCATAAATCCCTCTTTTCTGAGTACCTGTAATTCCTCGCTGTGATCTGTCCGATGAACAGCGGCGACTTTTCTGAATTCCTTCTACCTCTAAATGAGCTTTCTCAGTTGTTTAGAGTGTTTTTTGTAGTTTTCAGGGTGGGTGGGCTGCAGCCACGCTTCTGGCTCGTCCACGCTCCGTGGGAGCACGTGGGAGCAGCTGTGGACGGGACGGGAACAAAATACTACGGCAGGAAGTGAGGTCAGCTGCATGTAAACAAAGGTGGGAGGACCTGGCCACATCTGATCATGGAGGGATGGGTGAAGAGGTCCAGGTGTGTTGTTACCTGAGGTATAAGCTTGCAGGAAGTTGTTGCTTTCCCCCGTGAATTCTCTTCTCTCGTACTTTGCTCGGATCCACTGGTCCCTGAGAACCCTGGGAATGAAAGACATGTTTCCGTGTTAAAGACGAGCGGTCGGTGGGTTTTACCAGCTTCAGCTCCACCTCGCCACTGTCCCTCTTCCCTTCTACCCATCATGACCTCCCCTGTCCTCCGCCGTGGTGGGATCTGGGCCCAGCTAGCGAGGTGGAGCAGCGAAAACGCTGACGGGCACTCACGCGCAGTCCTTCTGCTGCGGCCGGTAGAAAAACGTTGGGACGCACTTCTCAAAAGTCGCCCTGGCTGCAGAGTTTCCTCTCTCTCGCATGAACTGAAACCACAAGATGTGAGCTTTTCAGAAGTTAGAGGACAAATTATATTTACCCACTTCCCCGAAATCTGGAAACGTCAGCTTTTAGTCCTGTAAACGATAAACAAACCTGTTATATCATGTTACATTACCGTTACAGATGGTGTTGTTTTGTTACATTGTCGTGTTGAGTTATATTGTTGTTTTGTTACATTTTTATGTTTTAAAAAGCTTTTAAAACTAGACTGATGGTCTTGGCACATTTGGATTCAAAGTACTTGGACAATAGCAGAGGTTTTATCATTTTTGCCTTTCTACACCAACACGGTGGATTTTAATTCAACTTTGATCAATATGTAATCAGGTTAAAAACCTGCCATTTCCTGTTTGGGGGTGTTGCTACGGCGCTGGCCGCCGCCGTAGTCGACGGCTGCAGCATCTCCGACCTTCCAGATCCTCGTTGTTGTTTTATTGCCACCTGTAGTGAAGCGGTTTATTTTGCTGTGTTGTTGTTGTTTTCTGTTTGTTTTAGTTTAGGGAGTCCGGCCGAGTCGCTGTCTTCTACGTCCCGTTTGGTTTTGGACAGGTGAGGTGGGTTTCCCGGCAGGACTTTTCTTCGTTGGGTCCCAGCGCCGCTGGACTGTGGAAACAACAGTGGTCATTTTAAGAAAATGAGCTCCATCTTCAGGGGCCCAGGATGATTTAAGCCGTCATTGACGGTCTGGAGCTGGTGGACGTCCCGCAGGTCGGAGTTTCCTCCCTGGACCTGCTCGTCCAGACCTGCTGCTGGTTTCTTGGCCTTTCTGCCTCCAGGAAGTGAAAACCTGCCCTGCTGGTCGAGAACGGGGCGCCGACTTTTCCGTCTGAGAAGATTCACTTTGATTGGCTTCCGCCCGTCTTGACTTGTTGTCAGAGTGGGTTTAAAGGCCAGCCATGCATGCCCATACCATAACACCGCCTCCTCTGTGTTCCACACATGATGTGGTCTGTTTGGGATCCGGAGCTTCTCCTCTCCGTCTCGATGTTTTACTTCTCCCGTCATTCTGACAGGTTTATCTTTGTTTTATTTCATCAACTATGTCACCCAGAGCACGGGAGGGTTTTAAAGGCTTTACGACAACGTTTTTAATCCCGTTCTTAAATGCTACCGGTGGTTTCTGGATTTCCGTTCGTGATTGTAGAGTTGATGAGGATACTTTTACTTTCTCCAGGATATTCTTGACTTCTGCTGATGTTTTGAAGGACCTTGAATTGTCCTCTTAGGTCTTCTGATGTTGTTGGGCTCACCAGCGTTTGTTTGTTTGTTGAGAACCTGTTTATTTGGCCCACTCCTCTTGCTTTTCCAGCCCGTTTAAAGTCCTCTTCTCTGTCAGACTTGTATCGAGAGCTCTGCCTCTGAAGGTCAGCTCAGCACCAGATATCAGCTCCACACCTTCTGACCTGCTTCACTTGTCTTCAGCAGACCACGTGGACGGTTATTTTCTTTTCCATCATCTGCCTGAATACTTCTGAGTTCCTGCTGAAAATGCTTCTAATTCCTAAACTTTGATCCCATCGTCATTATTTTATCTCAAATTCACCGTTTTGGTGTAAAGGCAAAAACCGCCCCTAAAAGCTCGTGGAGCTGACAGCAGCGTGTTGAAGGATGTGGTGGTGCTACCTCCACCAGCGAGTCGTCCCAGTAGTCCAGCCGTACGGACTTGACCCTGCTGACAGCCGGGAGGTTCCGATGCATCCCCGAACAGTTCAGGCACACGAAGACGCCCAGCGTGTACGAGGCCCAGTCCGGCTCTGCCAGCAAAAGGGTTAGAAATGGTGGGTTTTCTGCCTCTTCCTTCCAATAACGCGACGTAAACTGTGTTGCGAGCTATAAGAGGAAGAGTGAGCTCATCTCACAGATTCACGGTAGACGCGCTGCTTCCCCTTACACGTTTATGACAGAACATGACACACTTATAAAAATACTTTTCTGATAAGGTTTCCAAAACATCAAGTGGCTTCTCAGTAAGCGCACGTTAACTGCTCTTACGTATTTGAACTGACCAGATGTTTTAATATGAGTGAAACCTAGAAGAATGATTAAAGTAAAGGTATCCCAGCAAACAAAGCCAAAATAAAGAAAGGTTTGTCCTGAATCTGTCTGAGAGGACTCACCAGGAGCTGCACAGTCAGCACACGAGCTGTTTCCCGGCTGCCGCATCAAGTCCAGCAAGATCTTGTTGTTCCGACCCAGAGAGGCCATCGCTGAAGGGGATTCTTCTCTTAAATCCAAACCAAGCAGCCGCTGGCTCCTAAGTCCATGTTTTTACGGCAGAGAGCAACTCTGTGGCTGTGGCAGCTAAAAACATCATTTCTTCTCACTAGCCCAGCATTTCCTCTTAGTAGGGCAGCATCGTGAAGTTTATTGTTCTGCACACAAATGCAGAGGTCCAGAAATAACAGAGAAAGGAAGTGTAGCAGACGCCACGCTGCGACCGAGGTGACTGCCTGGATCAGCTGATAGACCCGTGGAGAAGGAGGGGTTAACCCGGGGTGGGTGCGGTGATCCACTCGCCGTGGTGGATCGTAAAAAGGAACTTTGCTCGGGTGTGTGTGTGTTTAAGAATTAAAATGAAGGCTAGAAAACCTCTGTGGGTGGATGTGGAGTTCATGTAGACCAAATAATGATCAGAAACAGACCTCAAATGGAGATGAGTTCAAAAGGAGAAGTAAAGGATGTAGAGCAGGAAAAACAGAGGGCAAAAGGAAGTGTAATGAATCACCATGAGCTGTGTGAGAGCAAAGAGAAAGCAGGAGCAGGTGGCTTTTTCCCCTTTTATTTATTTATTTTTAGATATAATTGCAGGAGCGTGTTCTGGACTTCGCCGTTTCTCTCAATGGATTTCAGAAGATCCAGATGGACCAACAACTCTAGAGGTGCAGCAGGAGGGCTTCCTAACGAACGTGCCACTGTGAAGGAGCGGCTCTGCACCCCAGATGTCTATTCAGATTTCTCCCGAGTTACCATGATATGACAATTTCTCCATTCATGCTTATTCTGATTTAACTTTTTTTTTTTTTTTTTTTTGTATTCTTGCACCTTCCTAAGTAATTTACAAAATAATACAATTTCCCTCAAGAGATTAATATGCCATCTAATTCAGTTCAATTCAATTAAGACTTTGGGTCGACCTGTGCATTTAAATGTGAAATAAAATATAGACACTAAAAGTGTAAAAACAGTAACATATGGATGGATATACAGGCAGATAAAGGTAGATTTACTGTTTGCAGAGACAGGAAAATGCCATCAAATTCTGATAAAACAAGACGTGGGTGATTAAAACTTTTCCACAGCAGTGGATATTATACAGTATATGTCTCGGTAGATATATATGTACTGATAACTACAAGTATTAGTACTATCATTCGTGTACCGGCGGAACCGAGTTACGTCGGTGGTTGTTTCACCCCGGTCAGCTGAAGCCGACGGACAGCGAACAACCTGAAGACAAACGTTAAAATTACACGATGTTCTAGTCAAAAATATCTGGTATTTATTTTAAACGAGAGATGTGGGTCATCCGGAGCTTTCCGTGGCCGGTCGTGGGGAGAGGTAAGTGTCTACAACAATCTTCCTGAGAAATGTCCACGAACTTGTGAAAGTTTCCGGTCCAGACCTTTGTCCGGTGTTAGTAGTACGAGTGTTTTGCGTGGGTCGTGACTCCGTGTGAACCCGGTCCTCCGCAGCTCAGCCCGCGGCTCTGAGCGGGTTACTCCGCCGGGCCCGGCTCGGTTCTCTCCCCGCCCCGGAACCGCGGTACCTGCAGTGCACCTGCTGCTGGAGGAGCCGGGTCCCCGCGGCGGGCTTGGAGGGCATAAACGCCGCTGTGGCGCCGGTGTCCGCGCCGTGCCGCGAGCGCGGGGACAGCCCCGTGGACGGCCCCGGGGTCGGCTCCGTGGACGGCCCCCTGGACCACCGCTACACCCCCGAGCAGAGGGACGCCATCCTCCGGCTCCTCAACACCGCCTCGCCGGAGCAGCTGGCCGGCTTCAAGCTGCTGCGGGGCCGCAAGTCGCTGAGCATCGTGGAGTACAGGAGCACCCACGGACCCTTCCGGGACCTGGAGAGCGTGGTCAACGTGCCCCTGCTCAAGCACAAAAGCGCCGTGATCGTGTTCGACTCCATCCTCAACCCGGTCAAGAAGGAGAGGAAAGTCCGGATCCAGCTGGCCAAGTTTATCAGACCGGAAGTGGACCGGACCTGGCTGGAGGTGAGATTTCTCGGGTAAAGCCCCTCCCACGTCACTTCCACTCACAACAGCAATATTACTGTTAAGAAACGGTTACTTTCGAAACTGGGAGGTTCAGTGTGTAATAAACACTATTTGACATGTTAGCATTTAAAGGGTTAACTTGGTATTTGTTTTTGGTGGAAACGAGGAATTTCCTGGATCAGAGGAATAACTTGTCCACAGCCACGGAGGACGACTTTTACCGTTTAGGAGCTGCATCATCTCGTCTTTAAAGTCAAAAGTCTCACATTAAGTGTGATTGTTTGCTCATCCAGGACGCCGGCTCCGTGGTGTCAATCGTCGGTGGGACCAATAAAATCGCCTGGGCCCACGTGGACCGTGGGATGATGCTGTTGGACTGGCAGCAGCTCCACTGTCCCAACTTCCTGAAAGGGACGTACATGGCGTCCGCTTATTTACACGACGTGAGTACCTTCTGGCAGTGTTTTTCCTTCAGATTGTCGTCCCCTGTGTCCCCCCCGTCGTTCACCTTTGGACTTCTGTCCCGACAGATCTCGTCGGTCGTGTCCGCCCTCCCGTCGGCGGACTTCTACCTGATCGAGAAACCCTCCATCTCCGTCCAGAACACGGCTCTGTTCCCAGTCATGGCTCACATGAGGACGGTGGAGGCCATGCTGTTCGCTCTGCTGGAGCCCCGGGTCTCCCAACCGGAGCCCAACATCCCCCCCAGGTCAGGAAAGAAGAAACACCTGCTCGATTTGAGACGTCGGGCTCCTAAAAACAAACGGACTTCCCCCCTCCCCCCGCAGGGTCCTGAACATGATGAGGACAGCCGTGGGGCGCCACTTCGGGCTGATGGTGGGCGAGTCCCGGACCAGCGGGGCGCAGACGGTGCGGCAGCTGATGACGGAGTCGGTGACGCAGAAGCTGCCCCGGATCAGCTTTCCTCAGGAGCTGCTGGTCAAGTACAGGAACCACTTCCAGATCGGCAGCCGGAGGGGCGGGGACGAGCTGTGCGACGCGCTTCTGCAGGCCGTGGCCTTCTACGAGCTGCTGAGCCAGTCGTCGCCGTAGCGGCGGTGGCCACGGCGGCAGTGGGAGTAGCCACGGCGAACTTTGATGGACAGGTCTCTGGTGTGACGGCCGCTATTTCTGCTCAGAGCTTTCCTGTGATTCATCGTCGACATCAACGCTTGTAGATACACGACAGAATCAAGTTTCAAAAAACATTTATAAAAATAGGTTTTTTTATTTGCATTTCACAAAAGCACCGCTGTGTAGAGTAACATTCAAAGCTGTGGTTCCTCAGCTGAGCAGCAGCGAGTCGGGTTTGGGTGGGAAGTCTCCTGCCAGGAGCTTCACGGCCCAGCTCGGGAGACCCAGACCTGAGCTGCTCAGGTGGTCCACGCACCTGCCCAGGGACAAAAAGCTTCAGCTACAAACCAGCGGAACATTCGCTGGTCAGAACCAGCTGGTTCTGGTGGGTTTACGCTTGGACCTGACGTTAAAGGGAATCTTACCTCGCCGGCTCTTTTTGTCGCCGCGCATCAAGAGCGCGGCGGATGGAGCGGAGGGCGGGGACGTAGTCGACGAAGACGGCGCGTCTGTTTCCCAGCAGGCCGAAGACTGGACTGCTCAGAACCGCCCGGCTCAGTTTGTACCGCCTCTGCGACCCGCTGGAGACGAGTGAAGCGGGCGTTAGAAACTTCAGCAGGAGTAAAGAACTGAACTTTTAGTGGTTTGAAACGTTCCTTCGTTGTAGTTTGACTCTAATAAAGTTGGACAGCAGAAGTTTAAGCAGGACTGTTGGACTGTTGAAGGTCAATGAGTCTCACTTCTGGTTCTGTTCCTATCGATCGAGGTCCGATTGATCACCACAGTCGTTTTACTTTGATCACAACTCAAACTAGCGGTCCGAAATATCAAGGGAACCTTCCGTTTTCATTCGTTGTGGTCAGCAGCCCCCCTCCCCCGCTGTCATCGATTACCTTCCTAAATCAATCAAACCCGATCGATTGGCTCCACCCACACCCACCAGACTTTAGGACGTAGCATTCGCTTCTGTTGGAGCGCAGGGTGAAAGGTCGGGAGCAGGTGAGAAGTTCAGACGGAGAGACGACTCACCTGGGAGGCCGAAGACTCAAACTCAGACTCCGTCTTCCAGAAGAGGACGTTAAACGTCTGTCCGTCAGGTCCCTCCGGGGTTTGTCCTCCACTTCTTCTGGACAGTTTGGTGCCGCCGTCCACGCCTCTGAAACTCTCCCCCAGAAGATGTGATGTCCCAGACCTTCAACAGCTGCCTTCACCTCCACCACCCTCTCCTGACCCGTCCCTCTGTCCTCTTCGCTCGTCTCGTCCAACAGGCCGTCCTTCAGCGCCGCTCCGGTCCAGACGAATGCTTCGGGCGTAGGCGAGCCTGAAACATCGGTCAGGGTGGCGTCGAGGAACGACATGAGGTCAAAGATGTCCGCCAGCGCATCCAAGGAACCCGTGGTCCCCGCTCGTCCCGTCTGTGGTCTCGGCCGAGTCCCGCTGACCCGCGGCGACGCTCCTTCAGGTCTGGGACCAGACGCTGCTGTGATCAACTTCCTCCGGCTGAGCCGCGAGATGCTCCTCACGGGTTTGCTCAAGGTCACCACCTCCTCTGGACCGTCAGCTGGGTTCTTCTGGTGGACGTGAAGACCACAGTGAGACGTCTGTGGCTCGGTCTCCGGGCAGCGGTCGGAGCGTCCCTCCAGGCCGAGCGACAGAAGGAACTCCAGATTTAAATACAGAAGAGGCACGTCTCCTCTCCAGCTCTCAGCCAGGAGACTCAGGAGCTCCTTGGTGTCCGTTTCAGACCAGGACCCACGCTGAAGAACCAAAACCAGACCATGACTGCCGAGGGACATTTCAGGAGGACACCAAAGCAGACGATCCAGAGAAATACTTGCCTTCAAGAAGTTTAGAAGATAGTCTGGGCTTAGGTGGTGGAGACCCAGCATGCTGGCGGAGCAGAAGGTTTGAGGTGGAGGACGCTGCGGGACCGAAGGTGGACACACCGGTTCTTCAGGAGACCTTCTGGTCTGAGGAGCTCCTCCTCCCGTCCGGACCCAGAGCTCCAGCTGCAGCAGGCAGCGTCTGACGTCACCACGCGTGAGCCTGAAGAGTTCGCTGACGTCATCCGAGTCCAGGCGCGCCCCCTCGGCCAGGCACGCCAGCTGCAGGTACGCGCAGGCGTTCACCTGGCAACAGACAGGTGAGTTCAGGACACGCGGCGGCGGTCTGCTCTTGGATTCGTCCATCTGAGGAACCCGGAAGTCTTGAAATACCGCGAAAGATAAAGTGACGTCACGGAGACTTACTGCTGATGGAGTTCTGAAAACGATTTCCTCCACGTCACGGTCCAACTTCCGCCTGAAGGACGGATCTGCACGAGAACTTCGTTTTACATCACAGCTCGTGCTTAAACTCCCACGCCCACTCAGGACGTCGTGTTTAAACTCCCACGCCCACTCAGGACGTCGTGTTTAACCTCTCACGCCCACTCAGGACGTCGTGTTTAACCTCTCACGCACACTCAGGACGTCGTGTTTAACCTCTCACGCCCACTCAGGACGTCGTGTTTAA
>JAOWBL010003972.1:0-11667 GCA_028564865.1 Zenarchopterus dispar | reverse complement strand
TGTCATGAAGGTTGTAAAAATGGTGAAAACATGTAAAAAAGTGTCTAAACACACATTTCTTTGTAAGGGTGGGCATTAAAGTCATTTTCTGCCCACATGCATGAGTAATTTTGTTTTTCTCCAGTTAAATGTGTACCCAGACTAGAATTCTATATTTAAAATTGATAAATAAAGGGAACATAATATCTAGCCTCTTTGGTTCACTTTAAAAGCCTCCCAGTTGATATCTGATTATCATTTTTCAAAGAGAAATTCAACCCTCAAATAGGAGCTGCAGAATCGAAGTTTTCAGCATTCCCGTAGAACAATTTAACAAAGACCTCTTGGCTGTGCGGCTGCCGTGCAGGTAAACTATATTAGCTGGACTCATCAACTTCTTCTTGATCTGCTACATTGATCTGTTACATCTTCAGTCTTCATAGACTGTGGAAGAAGAACCGGACAAGCTCCCCCGTCATCTCCCCTGTGGGTTTTCTGGAGAGTGGTTTTGAAGCTGCTTTTTCCTCGTACTGTGTCTTGTCATCTTGCAGTTGGTGGAACAAACGGGGCTGGGAATCCAACTGAAACATGGACGCCTTATTTTGGTCCCAGTTAACTATTTTAGGTTGGCTGATTTTGCTCCTAATGATGCTGAGATACCAGCATGCTTTACTTGTCAGTTTAAACAATAATAAATAAAGCTTCTGAGGTCACTTTCTGATAGGGGTGGGTGGTCCTGGTCCTGGAGGGCTGGTGTCCTGCATGTTTTAGATGTTTCTCTGCTTTAACACACCTGGTTCTAATTAAAGGTCATCATCAGTATAACCTCAAGCTCTGCAAAAGTCGATGAATATGAGAGTCATTTGTATCAGGGTGTGCTGGAGCAGGAAAATGTCTAAAACCTGAAGGACACCGGCTCTCGAGGACCAGAATCATCCACCCCTGGTTTATGAGATACTTCTTGATTTCTTTTGACTTCTTGACTTTTATTTATTTATATTTTTGTATCCATTACTGAGGACTTACAGGCACCATACCAAATACAAACAATACATGTACGTATCAGCAGTTTATTGTTACGTGGTGATATTTCCATTCAGATAAATCGCTAGAATCTAGATCCTTTGGGTACGGTGATTATTTTTTTCCACAGTCAAAAGCTTTTTACATTTAGAGCCTAAAATCTTGACTAGATGAACAGTCAAGACCACGGTTTTCGGAGCCTATGTAGTGATTCTATTTTTTAGAATTTTTTAAATTGTACAAATCTTTTTTGTTATTATTATTTTGACTCTGGGGCGCTACAGATAAATAAACCTAGCTGTAAATTTGGCTACAGCTAAGCCTTTCGGTATCCTTCTTTTTAATTTTTTTAATCTAAAAATGGCCTCCTTCATTGAGATCTCCTCGGATATCAAATTAGCAGCTCCAGTCAATTCGTCTCCAGGTTGTTTATCTGTGTCATTTGTCTTGAACTAGCGTGAAAGTTTACACCTGGCTAAATAACTTACTTTTGGCTGATTGTCAAAAAACTTTGAGGCCTCTGAAGACGGAGGTCCTTTGTCTAAAATAGGTGTAATTAAAGCTGAAAGTCGTCACTTCTGCCTGGACTTAGCCTTGAATGTCAGACAGAGGAATTGTGACATAATTTTGACGAGTGTCTGACTCCATGAAGACAGCTGCTGTGAAAATATACAGGAAGAAATTGTCAAAAAGAGCTTTGACACTCCATCTTTTTTGGTATTTTGATCAAAGCGTGTCACCGATGGTTCTTTATAACCTCTGGAAAATGTGTCAGTGTGGAACAAAAAAAAAAAAAAACTTTTTATGATTTAAAATTAAAATGCAGCTCAGTGTCAGACATGTTTCTCAGTCATTTTTCTGCTTGTTAATAACCTACCAAGCTGACAGTGAACTAAAAGCAGTTCATGTTTGCTCTGCGAGTCACTGTTCAGCATCTCCACCGCTGACGTTTTACCACTGAAGTCAGTGCTCATTTGTTATTATTTGGGAATGCAGGATGTATTCTTGTCCTGACAGTTCAACAATTGTTGAGTTGTTTTTTTTTTTTTTTTTTAACACCTCAGCATCATCGCGGTTGTTTGCCAGAGACTAATTTGACAGCACCAGTGCTCTTTTCTCTTGGAAGAGAAAGGATGCTTCGGGTGTTATATTCACAGAGGTTGTTCGGCTCTGCCCAGAGAGCCCTGCTGGGTAATTGAGTGAGGCTATCAAAAGGATCAATAAAATTGATTAGCTTTTTTTTTTTTTGTATGCTTGGGAGATAAGAAACCTGTTTTTGGAGAAGTGTATCTGAATATCTATGTGCCCGAGTGCCTTTTTTTATTTTTTGGGCCACTGTGGAGCCGTTTCTTGGAAAGTAACTCAAACTGCTCAGCATATCCCAGAGGAAGTTTTTACTGCTCAATAATTTGCTCTTACGCAGCTCGGGAAACAAAATCTTAATTCTCATTTTAGCCTCAACATCTTTTCTGAAACGTTTCCTACTTTATTCTCCTAAAATTCAAAGGGAGAAATTGATGAGACGGAAGAAATAAGTAAGGAGTCATACTTGAGACCAAAGTGAAATATCTTCAGAAGAGAAAGATCTCTGGTTTCTCAACCGGAGATCAAAAGGAGTGAAGAAAGTTGAGAAAATCTGAGAATTATATCTCAGTTAGATGAGACCTTCTCATTGTTGCTGTCTAGGAGAAAGAAATGAAACATTTTTTAAAATAATTTTCCTCTGTGAAAAGAAAATGATCTGGAATCATTATGTTTCAGCACTTAGCTAAGCAATCACCTGTTTGGCCAAACTCGAAGGTCATATTTCATATCACCATTGAGTCAACATGTTAGACAATGTATCTGGCTGTAAACATCTGAACAAAGCTCTGAAGATATTTCAGTGGAGTTTGGCTGAAGGAGCTGGGAGCAAAGCTAACTTTGATTGACAATACGGTGGGCGTGTTTCCATCAGCTCCTGAAGCAACATGGCTGCACCCTGATGGAGAAAAGCGGGTTTCAAAACCGTCCTTCAGAAACTAATGAGTCATGTGACCAAATACTTTGTCCATTGTTTTATACAGTCTATGTGTAATACCACTTTGTACAGGAACTAGCTTGTGATATGCTGCCACCATGTGGCCAGAAGTGATATTGCTACATGTAGTGACTTTAGGGATGCTTTTTTTAAAAATTATTATTTCTAACTTTTAAAAAGGGAATGCCACCTTCTTGGCATGAATTCAGATTTTGTGCTCTTTGTAGGTCTTATGACAGATAAACAAAAGCAGATGGGAGTTCTTTTGAAGTTTTTATAGTGCATTTATGTACTTCCCTGGTAATTGTTTTACGTGTTGATGTTTATTCAGAAATGCCATGTTTAATCAAATCAAAGAAACTGCACACAAAAGCACTTAAATCATTCATTACTTATAAAACAAGAGCGATGAGATTTTTAGGGGGTTCATGTGGATGCAGTGTCACATCTCTGAACAGCTGTTGTTCTGCTTAAATGTTTCCTCTAAACTGTTCCCCCGATGCCTTGAAAAAATACTGGATAATCTTACAAACCTTCCAAAATCAACAACATTTCCATCAAACTTGAAGACCTTTCAGTTTTATCTGTCTTACCTCGTTCATTCCCATTTTTCTCGTGTCGTCCGCTGTGGACAAAGTTCTCATTATTGCTGAAAGATTTAGAGAACAGATTAGTGGCGGTCTGGAGCACGAGGAGTGTCTTGATGGAGAAAAATCTGCCTTTTGAGACAGAGGTGTGCGGTAAAAACCCGTCTCAATGATGATAACAGCAGCAGCAGCAGCTTACACTTCACTTATGTGTAATTGTCTGCATGTGTGAGTCTGTGATGTGTGGGGGTGTGGGTATATGTCATAGGCATTGTGGGAACGGTGTTTCATCGAATGCAGAGCGAGATGAAACCAGGTGAACTTTGTCTCTCTTATCTCAGATAATTAGAGAGACACAGAAAAAAAGTCATCTCCTGTCTGACAAGTGCAGAAACATCGATGTGTTTGCTGTGGGTGTAAACTGTTGCAAATACACGGGCTAGTTAGACTTTTTGTGTGTTTAAAATTACTTTTAAAGCCTCCAAATGGTTTTGGAAAGCTGCATTATTGTGCTCAACCAAATCTGATGTCATTTAATAAGTAGACGCATCTTTTTTCCTGGGATGCCTAATGTTGTTTACCGTCCCAGGGGTCTTGAAACACATCAGGTACTCCCCTTAAAATGTCATCTTTAATTCATTATTTGGCACAGCGTTTGTATTTGAGCTTTGAATGCTTCTTTGTGCTGCTTTTTTTCGAATGAGAGGAGGCTTGAAAAGGAAACAGAGACGAATACAAAGAGCTTTTGTGAAATAAACAAGACCAGGACAAGAAATCTACTTCTCCTATGAAAGACTGTAAAATGTTTTCATAATTATCCACTTTTGACTGGGTTTCCATTAATTTCACTAACCAGCTTGTAGAAGGCCGAATTTTTCCAAAAAATCAAAGTAAGGAGGACAAATTTGAAAAAATAAAAGAGTTTTTTTTTTGACTTTATAATCAATGATGGATGAAAAGATGCTAGATGTAAATCAGCAGTCCTTTGAGTCATTTAGTGATTTGGGAAAAGACACTCGATATTTACATTTTTAATTTCCACCCAATCATTCACTTTCTAAATTTACTGATCTGCAATCATTCATTTGCTTCTCTTAGCTTATCAATATCATCTGTTTTGAAGCAGCTCCTTCTGTTTCTGGCCTGTGGCTGTTTTATGAGCTCCTCAACTGCATATTCTTTTTATGCTCGCTGTGAATATATTATATCTTTTTCTTTTTTGAGCTGCTTAGTTTTTGATCTGCTAAAATTCAGCAGCATCAAGTGATGTTGGTTTCACTGGGCCATAAAATGATCCATCATTGATCCAGCTTTTTCTACCACCCGATACTTCCACAGCTACATCAGATGATTCTCAAAATCACCAGGACTAACTATTTTTCTGATTTCATCTTCTGTTTTGCACACTCATGTTCAGAAACAGTCAGGCCCCAGGCCATAACAAGGTTCATGGATGCTCTGCGCTGTCCTCATATAAAGAATAACAGACTTCAAAAGTCAGTATAGTCAAGTCCTGCCTGCATCTCTTGTTTTAATTCTTCCTTTTTTTTTTTTTCTTGTTGTCTGTCTAGAGATGTTTCCATAAGTGTGTGTGTGTGTGTGTTTGTGGATGTATGTAGGCTTCAAGAAATCTCCAACTTTCTCCCTCTCTCCATCTCGTTTGCCTTCCAGTTGTCATAGCAACCTCTTGGCCTTTTTAGCATAAGTTGCGAAGAGGGTCGCTGATGATGCTTATTGCCATAGTTACTGGGGCTTTCTTAATGAGATTCAGCACTTCTGGCCAAGATGTGTGACATTTACCAGCAATTTCAGACACACTGCTGAATGATGCATTTACCATGTAGACTGTACTGAAGATGTTTTGAAATGTATTGATTGGCTCTTTTCAGATTCAAGGAGGGAACAACTCTAATCTCTCTAACTCCAAACATAAACAGTTTAGCTGCTGTCAGTATTTGCCTCAAGGACTTAAATCATATTTATCATTATTTTCTGGACTGCTGTGGATCACTGGAGTTCTTCAGTATTACTGAGATTATCAGTGAATGAATAAGCTTTTAGTATGACCATAAATGAGCAATATAGTTGTAATCTATTCACTGTCTCCTTTAATCTACCAGAAAATGGGAAATGTTTACAGAGACTCTTTCCATCCTTCTCCATCAAATCAGTGAAATCATACAATAAAATACATTTTTGATCAGCAAGTTTCATGTTTTCTATTTTGTTGTATCTTAGAGGCTCATTTTGGCATGAGATGGAGCGAAGATTTTTGCATTGATTTGATGTTTATTTATAAATGTTTCTGATATAGTGCTTTTGCAAAAGTACAACTGTCTTTTATGCTTACGATTCTTTTAATTTTTCTAAACGAAATTTATATATAAACATCAATTTATCTTCAAATGCTTTATTCACTATTAAAGGAAAAGTACTTTTGCCATCAGAGAGCAAGTATAATTCTTGTAACGTCTCTATGCTGTCTCAGTATTTCCACTTATCTGTGTTTGAAGTTTTCAGGCAGTGAAAACCCAGTTTAAACCCACAGAGGTTTAAATTGCTTCTGCACCATAAAGGTTGTATCATGAGGGGACACAACTGCAGATAGAAAAATCTACTTGGAAAAAAAAAATCCTGTCTCTTTTCTGTGTATTTTTCTTATTTTATTTGAATATAGACTCAACAGCCATTAGGTACACCTGATATACTTAATACAACATCTGAGTCACTAATATGCAGAAAATGTATGTTAATATAAAGCATAATATTAAATACGGTTCTATAAGTGTCAGCATATGTGAGTGGGTTTTAGGGAGGGGCATTATGGGGGGGTCAATTAGACCTTGTAGACCAAGTGACATGGAGTGGTAATTTACTAAATCAGTGGATCCTACCAGGTCCATCACTTTAAATGGAGACACGGTGACTGAAAGGACAGAAGAGGATGTCAGCGTTGTTACAATCCCAGCATCCAAGGTCCCACCCTGGACCCCAACTAAAGGAAATGGGTCTATTTTTGTTAGTCTCAGGCAATGTGAAGTTGGAATTATTGACATTTCAGACACCCAAATACATCCTCTTAAACATTGGAAATACTTTTTTTTTCTTTTATAATATGTCTCCTTTAACTTCCGATATTCACACCAATTCACTTTGATGAGATTAGCTCGATGGACTTAAATGCAAAGCTTTTCACTGAAGCATCACTGAGAGAGATGAAAATGGAGATCATAAACCAAAAAAAAAAAGATTTAATGTTACTAATCTAAAACTAATGGTGAAAGGAAAACTTTACATAAAACTGTGAACTGAAATTTGTATGATAAAAGTTTTTCCACCACAAATTCATGATCATACATAAAGGAACCCATCAAAACATTTAAAGCATTAGTTAAGGAAGGTGAAAGTTGCCATCCAGGACATGTCTTTTGAAAGTCTGTAATTAGGTAGCAGACTGAGGGATTCCGGTTAAAGTTGCCAAATGTAGCTTTGATCATTTTTGAAATATTCTTTCATTGATCAAAAGTGTCTTCCAAACCCAACTTATTCATTTTAGTGAGAGTTTTAATTGCAAGCAAACATCTGAACTCGTGCCACCCAGTCATCCTGGTGTCTTTTTAAACTAGTTAGATATCGGTGTTCTGTACATCTTTAAGCCTTTAGTCAGTGTCGTTGATTTTTCTACTTGATTATCAGAAATAAATCATTCAGTGGGATCTGCAGTAATTAAAAATGTGACATCTAATTGACTTGAGCTCCACAGCTCTGAAATAAGTAATGACAGTTCATAAGCACGTCAAAGGGTTCAACATAATGGAGGAGCGCAGCATCACAAGTAACAAAACTCTTTGTGATATGTCGTTGAATAACACTTCTCAGAGAGTTCTAACAAAAAGCTGAAGATTACAAGTTGTGTGAAGGTAGAAGATATGAAACAGCTGCCGTGCTGTATGATGCTAGACTGAATGCACGTACCCAATGAAGTCACCAGGGAATGTGCATTTGGCTGTCTTCCCTGAAATTATTCGCTAGACTGCACACACAGTTTGCTTTCGCCTCTGGTTATTTCTGATGCCTCTTTTCTGATAAGCACAGAGAGAAAAAAAGAAGGAAAAAAAAAAAAGCAGATGCGAGCAAAACAAATTTCAGGACTCAAAAGTGAAAAAGGGGAGAAGAATCGCTAGGAGCTGTCAGCAGTCAGTCAAAGATGAGCACTTACGTGCACTCAATGCATACCGCTCACGATTGGTCTCCCAATATCTTCTTTCCCAGCCATCCACATTTCGATTCATTGAGATAAGGTTTATAAAATAATAAGACTTTAAATTTATAGTCATAAGCCCCATAGCTGGTGAGAGGTCTGAGTGAGGTCTGTGAGGGTGAGAGAGGAAGGGGGCAACATTTCTTACATTTGGAAAGTTTAAAATAAATAAATAAATAAATAAAACTGTCAAAACTGATCTGGTGGTAATGAGGAAGTAGAGTCTGTTCAGAGATAAGAGCTGCTGCAGAGACGAAAGGCAAGACAAAAAAAAAAAAGATGGGATGGTGGGTGGAAGTATGAAACAAAGAAACAAGAAAATGCAGATATTTAAAAAGTGCACAAAATATTATGATTGCACCTCCTTTTAATTTGATTTCTTACTATGTCTGAGAGACTTAGGTAGGAATTAACAAAATGTTAGAAACAGTCAGTTTGTTGATCCATCTGCTTCAAGAAGAGATGATTGACAGCAAGAAGATGGTATGAGTGGTAAGAAAAGAGAGGACTAAACAGTGAGGGAGAATAATTTAAAATGAGAGGAAAAGAGACTTGGTGGGTGGGTGTGAGGAAGAGAGAAAAATGGGATGACCCCAGGGAATGGGGGATGGGGGAGGATGGGTGAGGAGGAGAGAAGAGGACATATGGAAGTCAGGAAAGAAGAGTTGAGAGGAAGAAGTGGACTTTCATACTTGATTTCGGTGAACATCTTTTTTTTCTTTTAAAAAAGCAGCAAAAATGCAAACATGAGGACACCGAATGGAGATGCAGACAAAGCCAGATGGAAAGAAAAGAATTTTACCCACTTATTCTCGTTGCTATAGCGACGTTTTCAGCAACAGGCCCAACAGCATGCTTACACAAGAGTGGCCAGTAGCATCCGTTATTAGATTTACTCACATAAACACAACCACCTGAGCAGTCCTGATGAGCTTGCCACGGCTGTTTGTGTTGAAGTTGTGAGTGTGGAGCTATTTTAACACCCAGCACACCTCACAGGGAAGAGAGAAAAACTTCATACCGCTTCTTTCATTTTCTGGTCTCCATTTCTGTAACAGATCCCTGCTACTGTACTTGCTGTGATTTATTACAGCTGTGCTGGAGACAAATAATAACAATAGTTCAGCTAAAATGGATGAAATATTAGAAATGTTCTCAGCAGAGATGTGAATGAAATATGAGTCTTAAAGGAGATGTGTTGAGAAACCAAAAGTAGAATCATCCAGCTCCTCATCTTTCAGGCTACATTTGCTGTCTCTCAGTAGTGGATAGTGATGAGGCAAACCCACAGCCTGGATAAGAAAATTGGACAAAAAAAACAAAACAAAAACAAAACCCGGGCACGTCACCTGCAGGTTTTCTGAAGAGTGTGTTTTTAACTGTGTGGGCATCATGTTACAAATGGACAAAGCTTGGCTCGCTTATCCTACTATGCTAACTGATACTGAAATGACATCTGAAGCCAGTGTGGTCAGACCTGAAACGAGGACTACCGGACCTCTGCTGAGACCCACGGCTGTTTTGGGACCCGCCATCACGGGGTTATACCTGTTGCAGTCGGGCGAGCCAGCTGACACTGCTAGCTGATTCATTTCCACTTCGAACGGCGGCTCAATGATCTCTCGTGGCTGCCGGCTCTTTTTTAAGTTGCAAAAACATTTGGAACCATTTGCGGTGCAAAGACAGGATGAGGTTTATTTCACCCACTAAAATAAGCTGCTAGAAATAGAGGTGTAAAAACACAGTTTACAAATGTCCAGACTGCATCTCAGTAATATTTAGACAAAGACATGTCACAGATATTTAATTAATACCTCAGGAAATTGTTTGAGTTTTTGAAAATAGAACATAATGGTTCTCTCTTAAATGAATATTTTAATATTTTATGTGAAAAACCACTCTATAAAACAATTTATTTACAATTCTTAGCATTTTATCTATTGCTGAATTAAAGCAGCACAAAGGAACATTTGTAAATTTTCAGGGTTCGAGGTTTAATCCCTTTTATGACGTTGTCCATGTTGCTCTTGCTTTTATTGCTTTCTTCTTGGTCGCCCCTACCATGAGGTCCACTGTGGCTTCGTGAGCTAGTTCATTTATAGTTGATGCCTGTAAATGTGATACACGTCTGTTGCAAGAGACAACTGTCCAAACTTTTTAGAGTGATTTTTTTTTAGGTGAAACAGGAGACAGCGAGGGCTAGATGACACTTTCATCAGATATTCTTTTAAATAAAATTAAAACGGATATTTCCCTGCCTGAAATCATGGAAATCAAAATATTATTTATCCCTTAGGCAAAATTAGCCCACATTTAGTCGCTGTTTATGTGTGTGTGTGCTTTTTTTTAAGGAAAACTCAAATGAAGTACTCTTTAAGCTAGGCCCCAAGCACATCTGTATAAATGCAGCTGCGGATCTTAAAATTAGTTTTGATGGATGAACGTTGAACCGAATCTGACAACGTAGATCTGTGACTGACAGATACAGGCTAAACATGGAGTTATTAACACCAACCCGAGGCCAGATTTTTACATTTCTACTGGAGGACTGGTAAGGCTCCAAGATGAGTGAAGCTGCCAGATCGTATCGGTCCTCCGGGAAATTAAACGTTCTGGTGTGTAACCTCAAAGGGTGACCTGCGCTCTTTGTTAAGTTCTCTCAGTTTTTGTGCAAAAAAGTGGTAAATATTATTGATTGATTACATAGGATTGTGGTCCAGCCCAGATCACTGTTCACCTGGCAACTCATTATTATCTGTTAGAGCTAATTTAAGCAGGAGAACTTAGAAGATGGACATGAACGTTTTTAAAAAAAGCCGATTTTAATTTAATCAGGTGAACATTTATGCACACAGATGCTCAAGCAGGCGTGGACTCCAGACGGACTTCCAGAAACAAACAAAAAGTACACAGACGAAGAAAAGATGTGTATGTGAAAGAGAGATTAAAAGGATGGACTAAAAGGTTATCTCATCCCCTGATGATGCTCTTGTACTGAGTGGGGTCATTTAACCTCAAACAAAAGGGAGGATCGGTGGGTGTCTGGAGGTGGAAGGAGGGAGGGACATTTGCTGGCTGAGCAAAGATAAAGAGGGTGGAAAAAAATGATTGAAAATGGAAAGTACTTCTCATCAACCTTTCAATCTTTTATTTCCTCTTCTTTTCTTTTATTACACACATTTCTCTTTTTTTTCTCCCTTTTGTTCCTTCACTGTGTGACACTGTAATTTTGAAATTCAGACATTTAAACCCATGAGTCCAAAAATAACTTATAATTTCATGTTACGACTAAAATAATAGTTTAACAAAACAGGTATACAGCCAGGATGTAGCTCTGAGACGCTTTTCGTGCACACAAGTGGTCATTATGTGGAAATGTTTTGCTTTTCCGTGTTGAAAAGCACACGATGGCAGCACTAATGGACTGACACCAGCTGAGAGGTGTAAAACCTGCCAGCGATACCTGGACTGGCTCCTAAACATTTACACCGAATGTCAGCTTTACAGAAGACTTTCAGTCAGTACTTGAGCTTCGGTAGTGCTTGGAACCACGTCTGCAGGGGATTTTGTGCCATCAATAATCGATTAATTTTGATTCTGATTTGATGATGCCAAAAGATGCAAAGTCACATCAACATTTGTAGGATTCATATTTCAGATATTATGGGTATTTACTACAATCTATACAACATTTGTAAAACATTTCAATGAAAAGGAAACATGGTAGCAGCTAGAGGAGAGGCAGCGTGATTCATCTTCAGCTTAATGAATCTATCCATCCATTTTCTATATATGTA
>JAOWBL010003970.1:0-11668 GCA_028564865.1 Zenarchopterus dispar | reverse complement strand
AGCTGTTTTTTAAATGTATATGGGAACAGATTTTTCCTTAACCGACATGAGACATCAAAAATCAGCTTTAACAATCCCAATCATAATAGTCTTTTGGCCCCTGACAGTTGTTTGGGACACACAGTTTAGGTTATTCAGCAAAAAGGCTCAAGAAACTGAGAAGGAGGAGAGAGGCTGAGTAATGACAGGACCAAAAAGGAATGTTGAAGCGAAGCCAGCATCGCTTTCCTTCTGCCCTCTGCTGGATAAAAGTAGGAGAAATAGAGGAGAAGAGGCACATAAAAGTTCTTAAAATCTGACTGACTGAGAGTGAACTCATTAAGTATTGATGTGCCGAGACAGTTTTTATCCTGCTGGATCAGACTATGTGTTAAAGTGTTCATATTGTGTTGTGTGACCAGAGCCAGACTTGATATCCTTTTAAAAACAACTAATACTTACTTTGGGTCACGTGGGCACGAGCTTGCATAGAGAGGCCTGCCCCTCACCCTAGCCACCTCCCTCTAGCCCTTCTGGGTGAATACTGAGGCATCCCAGGCCTGCCAAGAGATAAAATCTCTGTAGCATGTTCTGGGTCTGCCTCCTCCTGGTTGAAAATGCTTTAAACTCCTTCCTAGAAAGTGTCCAGGAGGCATTCTAACCAGATGTCTGAATCCCCTGAATTGGCTTGTCTCAATTCTCAAGTCCTCTCCCAAATGCCAGAACTTTGCATCCCGTCTCTAAGAACGTCCAGCCATCCTGCAGAGGACACTCATTTCAACCTCTTTTACCTTCAGTTGAATTCATTTGGTCACTGTTTACAGTTTGTCACAGCAGCTGAGAGTAGGAAGATAGATTGACATGGAAATGGAGAATTTTGCATTTTGGCTCAGATCTGTTCTCCAAAACATAACAGTACAGAGTTTGCATTCCCTTAGACGCAGCACCGAACTGTCAATCAATGTCCCCATGTGTGTGTGTATGTGTGTGTGTGTGTGTGTATATATATATATATATATATATGTGTGTGTGTGTGTGTGTGTGTGTGTGTGTGTGTACAACTGATGCAGCAGGGCTGTAACTTCTTGGACGATAGTTCAGGTAGCTTCAAGGGATGTTGTTCAAACCAGTTGAACCCTTTTAGCAGCCAATACCCATTACTACTTAAACAGTGTAATAACAGGTTTTCGTCAGAATTACAAGGCAGTGTTTGAATGATTTATTTGAAAATATAATAGCAGTAATGAACAGTGAGGATAAAATGTGGACACAAAAGGCCAACCCTCTACTCACCCTTCATGATCTGTTGCAGTTCCATCTGCAGGGTCTGGATTGCACGGGCTGGGTAATCTCCAGCCCTGCGCTTTATCCTGTGAATGGACAGCCGCCCATCCCTCACTGCAGCCACATCATCATCCTCTAGGAAGATCACCCGGTTTGTATGTTCAATCACAGCGCTGAAGTCATAGGAAGGGCATTAATCGGAATCCACAATAAACAGCTTATTTTTGCTATGCAAATGGGGAACAGATTTTATGACTGAAGCAGACACTGATATCCTTTTACCTTGCATCAGAAGCAAAGTAGTACTCCACAGCTTTCTCATCCACAGGGAACAGACAGGTGTCCTGGTCTGTTCGGGGTAGAGCACTGCAGCTCTTCTTGTCTTTGGCAGCTGGAAAGCGAAAGTAACATGGTTTTAATCACACTCATTCTGATGAAATATAGATCAAATCAGTTTAGAAACAGAAACGTGTAACTACATGAGCGGTAGAGAACAGGGATATGGTCACTGGACAGCTTGTGATCACTGCGCACTCCCATCAGCAAAGGGCTTCCCCTCCTGCAAAAGATAAAACACACAAAAAAAAATAAAATAAAACATGTTATAACCCACCTAAAGTGACTATTTACAGTATTTACAGTAGATGGACTGCATGCTGTAAAGAACAAGTAACTTTATGGAATCTCGTAAAGTAATACGTACAATAATGTATCGATTTAAAAAGACTAATTTGGTAATCCATGTTTTTAAGATGAGCCAAAAACACTTTAAATCATCTATAAATAACACTGACACTATCACTTTGACCATACCTTGTTCCAACTGCCTCTCCAGGGAAGTGGACACTCTTAAAGACAAGTGCAAATGCTCCCTCCTAGTGGGTGAAAAAATTTAAAAAAAAAAAAAAGTTTTTAATAAGATTTTTTATTTCGTTTATCATAACCTCATTACCACTGGTGTGCACTGGCATGTCCTTACCAGTTGCTGAGTCACACGCTCAACCAGTGTGGCGAAACTGATGTCATCACTTTCCCGATTGTCGTACATGTACTTCACTAGCTTGGCAATGGTCTCTGTGTCAGTCTCTGACTCAAACTCGTAGCCCTTGCTCTCCTGTGGAGATAGAGTAAGTGAGTACCGTTTATGTATCAGATGATGAAATGATGTCTCCAAAAATTTTAAGAAAAAAAAAAAACTGTCCCCACCAAGAACTTCCGCAGATCTTTGTAGTTAGTGATGATTCCATTGTGAATCACAATGAATTCTGTCAACCAGAAGAATTGTTATGAACTTTTAGATTGCTAGATAAGTCAAAAACAGGATGAGCTGAACAGTTAAGCATGTTAAACACAACTGACCATTATTCTTGTCAGATCTTTGTGGATGACTGTTGACTGGGCTTGGCACACCATGGGTTGCCCAGCGGGTGTGAGCGATGCCCAGGTGCACATCAAACTCCACATCCAAGTCAATATCCTGCTGTTCTAAAAGTCAAACAAGCATAACCCATTTTAGCATTCCAAATATAATACAGAAAAATGATGAGAAATCAACATCTCTTCAATACTGTGGAAAGTGGGCAACTTAAATTGCATCTTACTGTGGATCTCTTCATCAAGAGCCTTCACTTTTCCACGCTGCTTGATCAGTTGAATAGACTTTGCATTTGAATCCCATTCCTTGCTGTTCCCTCCATCAATTCCCACACCTTCAGATAAAAGTGACAAATAATTTGAGAATATATGCTAAACAGCCAGTGTGACAGATGAAGCAATTACATGACAACAGAATGCATTTACAAATGCTTTTCTAGTGTTGTTGACATCTGTAAGATTTTTACATTTTAAACATCCATGCAGTGCTTTTTAATGTATCTCTACCACACAGCCTCACATGTTAATGTCACATCAGTGGCATTTGGTAGGTTGAGTATTTTGATACTTTCACATGTAATCTTGAGGAGTATACAGTAGCAAATCAGACAGAGAAGAAAATAGTCCTAATTCAAAAGAAAAAAAAAAAAGGTTGGCCATAAGGCTTATTCTTCTTTCTCACCGGCTGAGTCATAGCCTCTGTATTCCAGACGTCGCAGACCTTTGAGGAGGATCTCAAGGATTTCACGCCGAGTCCTTGGCACATGGTAGTTGAGATAGGCAAAGATTCCTGAGAAAGAGGAAGAAAAAAACATGGAAAAAAGAAAAAGACTTATCATCTCAATGAGATTATTTGGTTTACTTTTTATCTAAACATTGGATTAGAATCACACAGACTAATGTTTCAGATACATGGGCCAGACATGACCATCAAACAGGTGTTTAAAAAAACTAAACAAACAAAAAACTGAAGCATCTATGCCACGTCGGAGTGATAACTGTTGTTCAGCACTGTTTTATTAATGATTTTATGCATTATGTGTATGCATAAAAGAATCAAATATAACTAGAGGACAGCTCTCTGGCTAAGATCAACAAAACATTGAGGGGGAGTTTAATTATAAAATATTGAGATGGTTTCAGGAAAACTAAATATACATTCATTGTAATATTTAACAATGCCTAAAAGTGACAGAAAATATGATCAGGTATCTCCTGAAACCGAGTAGAAAGTAATAAGATTGCTTCCTATGACTGAGATTATTTGATGATGATGGCTTGAACTCTTCTAGGAATCCATGTGAAAAAGCTGAGGAGTAAAACATGACAAACTAGTCTTACAGGGAGAATTAGATAGAGCAAGACCTTAGAGACAACAAGGGTGTGACTGTAATAGAAACTTCCTTCAGTTTTGAATCTTTGTATCAAGTTTTAAGATGTTCAAAGTGTCTTTGTCAAATGTTTTGAAACTTGTTTTGGTCCCCTATAATGCTAGAGCAACCACCCCACAAAAATCACTGTTGCCACTTTTCAGTTTTGACTGTCATCATATCCAGTTATTGAATAACCACACCACACATGGCTGGAGTGGAATGTCCGTCACACAGCTAAGGACTGCAGATAAATTCACACTTGCAGCGAGTAAACAGCCCTAAAGAGAGCATTCATTCATAACAGCCCGAGATGGAGGGAGGCAGTGACGGACGAGGAGGGGAAAAAATGCTGCAGCAGGGGAGCAAATGAATCACAAGACCATCCTTTGACTAAGAAACTGGTTTAACAGGAGTAAAAGGTTAACCGGACCAAAATATCAGCAAATATTAATAGAAAAAATACCAAGTGGTTTATCTGGTTTGACTAGTTTTCTAGTATTACACTGACAGTGATCGGAAACAGAGACGCCAGCTGTCAATCACTAGTGAGCACTGATCGTGAACAAAAGCATCATGTTCCAAATGAGAGTTTATCGTTTCCTCAAAGAAAACCCCAGGATATGTTTTCATTATATACTTGTATTGAATCCTAACCACAATATCGAATCATAGCAGATGTAAATCATTGACATGAACAAAACAGATTAATTAAAAGATTTAACTAGAGGAAAGTTACGTGATAAACGTATCGTCGTTCCAAGAATCATATCTTTCTGACGTTAGCAACATGGATTTATTTTTTACATCATATTTTCATAAGTCCAATTGATGTTTGACACACAACAGCAACTCAGAAAACACAAATTGGGTGAGTAGTAAAAAAAAAAAAAATTACTGACTGTAGTACATTTAGCTGACTAGCAGCATCTGAAACACCAGCAGCCTATGTTCGCTAGTCAGACAGGTTAGCCACCCTAGCTAATATCAAAGCCCATAGGTTAAAATTAAAGCTCTTTTAGCTGCCTGTTTACAATTCTAACAAACAGTAAAATAAACATACGTTTTACATTAGACAATAATAAACGTATAACAAAAAGAACACTGACCACACATGTCGACAGCTCGATTGCCAGACACAGCTACTCAGGTCTCGCGTAGCTGGGGACGCCTATACGTAAGCCACGCCCACCCAAGTGAGCTGAGCCAACCAACGCCTTCGGTGGCCTCTTCTGATTGGTCGAGCGATCTGCCAAACGGGTTGCACCTACGCTCGCACGGGCAGAAATCCTGACGTGGCATCAGGATGCGGTCCGAGACAGGAAAGTCAGTAGATCCTGCTCAGCACACTCTGAATCAACATCCTTGAATAATAACAGGCCTGTACTCCAAAGCCTACAAACCATGAATGTCAAATATGACACGGCTGTGAAAAATTTAATTATTTAGGTAATAAAAGACCCAGTGTGCTTAATAATTATATCTATATATATGTATATACATACAGTATATATATTTATACAATATACAAGTATTTTTCTTTGACCCTTTCAGCATGTAGGTACTTTGTCCACAGTCGCTCAACTAAAATCCACCCGACTTTAAAAGTTTTTGACCGGAGGCAACTAAAAAGAATAAAAAATATCTAAACGAATATTTCATTTGCAATTCTATGTTGTTGTATTATCAAAAAGCATTCACAAGCAAAACTAAACATAGTCTAAAATTGTCATTATCCTGATTGCAGGAATAAACACAATCTTAGCAAAGTAAATGTGAATATTTGTTGATTTCAGAGAAGCTTATCAAGAAACATAATGGTGTAATACATCAGGCATAAATATTTCACTACATTTAAAAAAACAAAAAAACAAAAAACAGAAACAACAAAAATAAGGTTATATTAGGTAAGACCCAAAACAATAAGGATTGGTACAAAACAACACACGACAAATATTTTAACAACCTTTATTTATTTATGTACACACACACACACACACACACACACACACACACACACACACACACACACACAGTCTGTACTCTCAACAGAAAGGCTGTTTTGACTGCTAACTGATTGAGAAAGTCTGTAACAGTGTGCAAGAATAAATACAATTTATTTTTGCCGTGCAATCACTTTCTATGTTGGACTATTTCGGTTCTACATCTTATGAAATACTGCGATTGCACGAACACAGCTATCAAATTCAATATAGCATCTGGATGAATAATAATAATTAGTTATTTTACAAAGCTGCTTTATACAATAATTTTCCTTATTGCATCTATGGCTTGAATTAAAATATGTGACTGACATAGAGGAATGTGTATATGTGATTCTGGTTTCAGTGGTTCAAACTTGAGCTGCCTCCTCGTCTTCATCATCTTTTACCTATAAAAAAAAAAGAAATACACATACACAAGTTAACGCTTTTAAATTGTAGTATGCATTGGGATTACTGGATATTGCATTTCGTAGAGTTGCTTACTCTTGAGTCTGTCTAATTTCATTTCAGCACTGATGAGAAAGGCACCAGCATGTTTTAAGAGTTTTAGACATCGGACCAATGAATATATCTTGTGTTTTCACAAAATAAACAAACCTGCTCCACTGATTCAACTTCAGGTATGTAAAACTGCAGCATATTTTGGATTCCATTCTTCAATGTAACAATGGAACTGGGGCAACTGGTGCAAGAGCCCTGCAGCTTCAGTTTAACAATGCCATCCTCAAATCCCCGATACAGAACATCACCTCCATCCTCCTGCACTGTTGGCCTGGGGAGCAATAACATCCACATTAATGCCTTAGGGAAAGAAAGACACAACTACAAAAAAAACATCTGATGTCAGGGGGCATCTTCAAAACTGTTACCTTATCCGAGTGTCCAGCAATTCTTTGATCATAGCAACTACTTCATCATCATCATCTGATGGAGCTGAAAAGAAATGTGGAGGTTGGAGATTTCTGTCTCTCACTTTGGAAAACAGCTTGACAAGCTCTGTTTGTTGTTGTTTGGTTTTCCCTGAATGGATTGAAATGCTGACCTGTGTCTGCATTTGGCTTGCTGTCCTCATTAACAATAGGAAGACCAGAGGTAAAGAAATCCATAATGGTTGCAAATACATCAGGTTTTATTACCTTCCATTCCACATTTTCATTAGACTAGGTGAAAAGAAGGGAAAGAAAGAGTTATTTCAAGTGATACTGCTACACAGTGCTACAATGAGATTAAAATGTACTGGACCAGGTTTTACCTTTGTGATGGTGATAAAATCAGGGCCCAGGAAGACACTCTTGACTCCATCAATTCTAAATAGCTGTCTGGGTAAAACAACAAAGAGCCCAATGAGATTTTAATATACTTTAAAGTAATTCCAAAGTAAATTTTAAACTATGAGTTAATAAAATGGGATAGACTCCAGCAGACATCCGTGACCCTGTATAGGAACCAACATGTATGGAAAATGGATGGATGGATGGAAGTTAATAAAACATAACAAAAATATATAAAAACAAATAAACCCATAAATGGGTACTCAGCTACATATATACTCATTCCATGAGCACATTCTATTGTAGTGTGAAATATGGGAACATGGTCAACAAAAGTACCATAGCTATACTTATAGTTGTGCTTTTGATTCCACATTATATCAGTAAACTTGTTTTGAAGAAGTCATGCACCTGGCTAAGGGTGAGCAGTATGCATCACGAGGGCCTGCAAAATTCATCGTTCCCACTTCAAGAACAGTCCGACCAGGCAGAAACTTCAGGCTGTTTGGATTTGGTGTGTCCTGTGTCTGCACAAACATAGTTCTCCCTGAACAAAGACAAAATACAAAGAACAAGAATGTAACCTAAGTTGTTGAAGAGCTGATATGTCTTGTTATTGTACTTCATGTTCAGACAGTAGGTTTTCTCAACACAATATGCTCTTTCATTTAGTGAAACAGTGCAATCTGAACTTGTTCATAAATAAGCCAAATTCCCACATAACTCAGAAGCACCTTCACACTTTACTCTGTCTGAGAACCTGATCTGCTCCGACTAAGAACAGTGACATCCAAGCCAACCACTTCTGCAACAATACAGTATATTCAATGCTGAACATTTGAATTTTCAAGTACCACTTGAGCATATGACTGTAATACAAACCAGGAACAATCCAGAGGGGTTTTTGTGGCCTTCTGTTTAAGACTCCTGTGGTTTGTAGTGGCCAGTGAAATCCACTGCTCAGACAACGACTGGCAGCAAGACTGAAATAGTACATATAAGAGATGAAAGAAGTTACTAAGCTGACAAATATATAAATGTATAAAAATACATGTCAAGTTACTATGTGATCATCTTTCACTTAACTCCCCTATGTTTGTGCAGTAATAAAATCAAAAGTTAAGGACAACCTGAAACTGAACTACTGCAAACACAAACCTTTTGTGCATAGATATAACTTAATATTACATGTAGTACAATATCAGGGGAGTTAATACAAATTGCTGCATGAGGTCACAACTAAATCAGGCCTTCAATGACTGAAACTGCATAGTAGTTGTTGTCCTGTCTATTAAATAAGGGCATGCTACTTCTAAATGGTCACACTTACATTTTTAACATTAAATGACTTTACTGTAAGAGAAAGACCCACATTAAATGCAATATGCAAAAAAAACAAAACAAAACAAAAAAACCCCCAAAAAACAAACAAACAAACAAACAAAAAAACGTGATGGATTCACACAGCATTCTCAAGTCATGAAAACAAATTATTAGTATTACTGATAGGAACAGAACAATAAGAATGTAAAATGTTTGAAAGGGCCGAGTTTTGTTATGAAGAACAGGTTAGATTATTTTTATGCAGCATGACTACTAAATATATATATTTATGCTTAATTTTAAACGTACCTATATAAGTACGTTTAAAATGAATATGTATCGTATGACTCAAATGCAGTTATAGACTATAACAGCATTAGAGACATACGATAGATTTAAATCTTCAAATGCAGTGAATCCCTAAGACAATAATTGAATTGCTATAAACAACTGTGATTTACCAGAGTACTAGTCAACCTAAAAACAGATAATCAAGTTACACAAGAAAATGCAGTCAGAATCAATACTCAGTCCTATCAGAAATTAGTGACAGGATTTGCGATTTTGCTGATATAACTATGAAACATTGCATTAATTGCAGTACGTTTTAAGCTTTATAGTGGTTTTATTTATTTGTACAGTGGTTGTTTTAGTTTGCACAGATTTGCTCAGTATAACATTTCGGACTCATCTAAATGATGTGTTAAGAACTAGCGGTGAATTAAAGATTTATTACGGTAAAACAAAAGACGTGACAACAAAGTCCGTCGTTTTTTGCTCACGCTAATGGAGAAAGAAACGGTGGTCTGCTAATTAAAAACAACAGTAGACTAGCTCTCTAGAGGTCGATACATTCATACAACGATATAAAAGGCAAAACTGGCAAACAGTACACAGTTCCACTTACACACGGGAAAACCTTGCTGGAATTCCCAACACCCCACCGACCAGCCTGTACGTCGCCATGATTGTTATTTTGGACTTAACCAAGACGGAAGTGGAGAAGGCATCGGACGGAAGTGACGTATGAGTATGGTACTGTTAGTTAAACTTTCCCCTCACGATCAAATCGACAGCAGATCAACGGAAAGCACAAATTTACATCAAAACAACAATTTTAAAAAATGCCGCGTGAAAAAAGCTTTAGGAGGAAAAGAGACTCGTCAGATGAAGAGGAGGAAGATGAGACAACCCAAGAAGTTAGGTAAATAATTTTAACCGTATGAATAAAGATGCGATTTACACTAACGTTGTGTTAGCTAAGCCGCTCTGGCGTGTATCAAAAAGACTAAAATTATTGTTCATGAGTCACATTTAATAAGATGCCCAGGGAAGGGATTTTAATGTATTTTTGTATTGTTCGTTTAGATCAAAAGTAGAAGAGGCTAAGGAGCTCCAGAGTTTGAGGAAGCGTCAGAGCGGAGTCAGGTAACATGCATCAATTGCAAATTCTTATAAACGCGCTGCATTCTGTAAAAGATAATAAAATACTTGATATAATGAAATAGTAATATTTACCTTTTGTTCAGTGTGACCGCCTTATTGGTTGGAGAGAAGTTGCCGCCAGAAGCCGAAATTGACGTAAGTTATCTTTATAAACTGCATTGTATGGCACTGAGTCAAAAGCTGTTTATTAAAGTTATATTTTCTGACAGAATGACCCATTCAAACTGAAGACTGGAGGGGTTGTAGACATGAAGAAGGTGAAAGACAGGAATAGAGACATGTGAGTGAGCCTTTGACTGATGAACAGATTTCCATGTTGTTACAAAATACATTATACACAATATGTAAGCTCATGTAACTAATTGGCCAACATGATCTACAAACAGGACAGAAGATGAAACGGATCTCAACTTGGGCACATCATTTTCAGCAGAGACTAACAGAAGAGACGAAGACGCAGACATGTAAGTGAGCTTCTTTATAGGTATACTCCTGTGTAATTTTCCAATCTCAATGAATAAGGTTCACATGTTGGTTGGCCTTAAAGATCCCGTGTTATGCTCAGGTCCATGTCTTGTTTGTTTGTTTGTTTTTAATTAATTAATTGAAGCAGACTAGGGTTATATACTTGAAGGTCTGCAATGAGAGTGGAAGACAGAGGACAGGACACTGGACAGTAATGGAGCTGATATGGTAGAAGCGCGAACAAGTCTTCTTTCCAGAAATAATGAATTAATCCTGCTGGCATCACTGGCACTGATTCTGCTCTCTCTACCACAGACTAAAACGTTTTTGTCTGACATCTTACTGCAAAAACGGAAGAATGTAAAAGCTTCTTATACACACCATCAGTGTTTATTGTTATGTCTAGTCCAGTTTGTTGTCTCCTGTTTAGGTGCACAGCCAAGCAGGTATAATTTTCACAAATTTAACCACCGTACACATATTGATAGACCACATACTTTTAAATATCTGAAATTTATCAGTGTTCTTGGTTTCAATGACAGCTGACATGGTAAGTTAGTTGACTCATATGGCACTGTTTTACAAAATTGTTCACCACTTTATGGAGTCTTGTCCATCTCTGAGACATCTTACCACTGCTGTCATTAGATAACTTCTGCAGGCCATAGAGCTCAAGAATTTGACTAAAAGTTTGACATGTAGAGTGTGAATGGGAGTGGAGACAGTACAGTCTCCTGTGGTGCTCCACCATATCGGTCAGGGAGCTCCCCAGTGAGGCCTATCTGACAAATATTACGCAACCCAGAATATGATGGATGTACTGAGACCCATCTAATGCAGTTTCTTATTCAGCATCAGAGACTGGATGGTACTAAAAAGCACTGTATAAAATAAAACAGAAACATGGCTCTCACAATGCCACAACTACCATTCATATGTTCAGGAGGTAGATTACAGTATCCTTCACCTCCAAATGAGGCTGTTAAATAAACTGAACAAAATTAAGAGCAGGTTTCTTGTAGTCCAGTGTGCACTACAGGAAACCTGCAGGACTACCATCCAGTCTCTGCAGGACCATCCATCCATCCATTTTCTAAACCCGTTGTTCCATTTCTGGGTCACGGGGGTCTGCTGGAGCCTATCCCAGCCC
>JAOWBL010003969.1:0-11668 GCA_028564865.1 Zenarchopterus dispar | reverse complement strand
TGTGTGTGTGTGTGTGTGTGTGTGTGTGTCTGTAAACCTCACCCTTTCCCATTCCTCCTGTGGCTGCCATACAACCCCAAACCATCACCCTTCCACCACTGTGCTTCACAGTAACTAAAGAAGAGTTTCTGCTAAAATACTGTCTGGTTTTTGGTTTCTAGTGTTACGATGTTTGTTAAGATCTTCTTTTCTCACATTTATTTCCTTTTCAGAGCTTCTGTTCTGTGATGAGTCAAAGCAGTGACCTTCGTTACGTGTTTTGTATTCCAGCGTGCATTATTCTTTTTTTAATTGTTTATTTATTTTGTCTGTGCCTTTATTTGTTTACTTCCTGTAATGTTGTGAATGATTTTGTTTTACTTTATTATAAAATAAGACCTGGATATACTAGGCCAGGGACCAGGCTGTCATGCTCTAGCCTGGGTGTGCACACACCTGTGTTTTGTTATTCACCACCTTTTTTTCATATATTTAATCCAGGTTTCCTTTGTTCTTTCCCAGATCATGTCCATCCTCCTCATTTTAAAACCTAAATATCTGATTTTTTAAAAATTATTATTACTGATATGTGAAACCTTATGACTGAGAGACAGTAAAGCTTCTTTTTGAATGATTTACAGTTTTCTCGGGAGCCTTGACATTTTTCATTCACATACCTCTAGTTGCATGATCACAGGAGCAACTGTTTTCTGTGGCTTTATCAGTGACTCTGATAGAAGATAAAGGTCTTGGGAGCAGAAGGAAACGCAATAACATGCAGTTAATGAGCTGGTAGTATTTAAAACAGGCAGCAAGAGGATGTCTACACCTCACATGAGAGGAAAAAAATCTCCTACCATGCACTCTATCATTATGTTATTAAAAATTAAAAAAAAAAAAAATTGTGTGTTTGTCTCTGCAGGACTCAGCCTCGTGGTGGGGTTGGTGTTGTATATTTCCAGCATCAATGACGAGGTGATGAATCGACCCAGAGAGCCCGAACAATTCTTCCACTACCACTACGGCTGGTCGTTTGCCTTCGCCGCCTCGTCCTTCCTGCTCAAAGAGGTGACAGAAGCGCCGCACATGCACATGCGTGCAGGGCCGGTCGTGCACGAAAACATGCACACAAAAACACCTGCATTCTCCACACGCTTACGTGGCGTGCAGCTCACAGCGACGCAGACGTGCGTGGATGTGCACAGGCTCGGACAGACAGTTGAAGTCTGGCTCGGATGTTAACCAAGGACAGTTTAGGGAACGTGCACGAGCTCCAGCGAGAGAACGCGAGCACGCTTACACGTACGCGCACGCTGCTGTAGCTTTGATGAAATGTAGACTTATTCAGCTGAGCACACTTTTAAGAAGTGCCTGCGTAGGAGTTCATCACTCCGTTCACATCAATATTCATAAATGTTAATAGCTTGAATACTTGAGGGCAGCAGCTCTGTCGCAGCACCACTTTATATGCATCCCAGTATTTCCAGCTGGAGGTGGGGGAGCCCTGCTACCCCACCTATCCCCCTTTTGCTTTCATTCTTAGATTTCCTCCTTCTCTCCCAGCTCTCTTTTCTCCTCATGCCTTTGTTCCTGCCTCTTCTTCTTCTGTTCGCTCTGTTCCCGTCTCTATATGTCCTCTACTTTTATCTTGTCTTTTTTAATCCACCATTGTCCCTTCCCCTCTCAGTTCCTCTCCTTTTATCTCCTCATCCTGCTCCCCTCTCTCTGCATCAGTTTTATCGCTCACTTGTCTTTTTTCATCACTCTTCCTCTCTTTGTTTATCTTGTAGCACTTTTTTCTTCTCTCTCTTCAGCTTGCATTCATTTTATATTATTTTTTGCTCTTCCCTTATTTTCTGTTACTATGTCAGTTTTCCCACCTTCCTTTTTCATGTTCTGACTCTCCCTTTCCTCCTCTTTGTTTCCTCATTTCTTCTCTCATTCATTAATTTCTCGTCTTTGAGTCCTTCACATTTATTTGACTTCTGCTTTTTAATGACATTCTCATCCTTCATGCTTCATATTTCTCTTTTCATTCTGCATCTTTTTGTAACCTGCAGCCTTGCATTCCGACCTCAAATCCTTTATCTCGTCTTATTTTTTTCATCAGTCTTCTGTTTTTTAAATTCTTTTTTATTAGTCTCATAACAACTTTTTCTTTTTTTATACAACAGTTTTGAAATCTATTTTCCTCCCCGTGCTTGTGTTCTGTAGAGCCAGAAAACACATTTAAATGCAGTGATTTTGTCTCAGAAACATACACAGAAATGCACGCTTTCATTAGCCTTCCCATTTCCAGGTTGTTGTAGCAACGATTTGGATGAATAGTGCATGAGATAAGAGTGCTGAGAGTTCAGCGGATGCCCAAGTGACAATCTGAATACATTATTTCAAAACGCTTGAGTCCTCAGAGCAAATCCAAACCTTTTTGTCAAGTCTCGGCAAAATGTGTGTGATTTATTAATATTTTTTTCCCCCTCTCCTGATGCAAGTGTGTCGCAGTTTAAAGAGAAGGATGCTGCTGAAGCGAGTATTTCTCAAAAGAAATAACTGAAAATCGCATTTATTATTTTGATTCCCTGAGGGAGTGCAGATGGTTTTGTGGAAAACTGTGCTTTCTTTCCTTTCGTAGTTTCTGTTTTGCAGCAGACACTCTTCCACCTTCTGGAGGCCTAAATTTCTCTGGACTGTGTTGGATGAACCAAATGCTAATCAGAGTACGCTCTTGATCGATTAATCATGACCATGTTTTGGGATAAATGGTTGTGATCATCGTTGCTGGGGCAACGCCAGCAGGAGATCTCTTTGGTATAACGTCCCTGTCTTGGCTCTGTCCACAGCTAATACAACATTAGAAAGATAAGACTCATCTGATTTACAGGGGGGCGATTTAATTACTCCAGTTTTTTTATTTATGTATGCACTCTGAAAAGCAACACACAATTTTATCCAGATGCTCTGCAACATATGAAACAGCTTTTGAGTTTTTCCCCCCTTTCTTATTGTAATCTAAAGTTAAAGAGTTCAAGTTAAATTTGATATGTTATTCAATGAACCAACACAATTTAGGGGGCAATATTCAAATTTCACTAAAAAGCTAAAGACTATTTTGTGGAAGTTCATTGCATAAAATCCTGAAACATATCAATT
This sequence comes from Zenarchopterus dispar, assembly GCA_028564865.1. Taxonomy (NCBI): domain Eukaryota; kingdom Metazoa; phylum Chordata; class Actinopteri; order Beloniformes; family Zenarchopteridae; genus Zenarchopterus; species Zenarchopterus dispar. Next base: position 8,539 of record JAOWBL010003969.1, on the reverse strand, counting down.
TGTGCTTTACAGACTGAGCAGAGTTAACTTCTTTGTAAAATTAATTGAGAAATTTAGAGAATATTTTATCTGTGTGATTTTATTAAAACGGATTCTATTAAAAATGAAGCAAACTATTTGCACGTCTCCACCTGAAGAAAAACAGTCTTGTATGTCTTTGCATGTCTCGATCTGTCCATCCCAGGGTGCGGGAGTGATGTCGGTCTACCTGTTCATGAAGCGTTATGCTGAGGAAGAGCTCTACCGCCCCCACCCTGCGCTCTACCGCCCCCGCATGTCTGACTGCAGCGACTACAGTGGCCAGTTCCTCCATCCGGACTCTTGGGCTCCGCCACAGCGGGGTCGCAGTCCCTCTGATGTCTCCTCTGACATCTCCATCCAGCTCAACCAGACTCCGCCCCCAAAGCCACCTCTGAAGGGGGGCAGCAGCTCCCAGGCAACACCCTCTTCCTCCGGACCTTCATCAGCTGCCAGCTACCAGCTCCAGCCGGCCTCTTCCTCCTCCACCTCCTCCTCCTATCCACACCCACTTCACCCAGGTGCCACCTCCACCCTGCCCAGGGTCTCCCATGCCCACACTCACTCTCAGCACCACCCCCACCCACACCCGAGTGGGCCACCCCAGTCCCTGCCCATGGCTGCTCCACCCTCTGCCGTGCCTCCTCCTCGCTATCATGCACACACACGAATGAGCGCCTCGCCATGCTAGGTTTCATAAGCTAGGATAGGGAGGGGAAAAATCTGCTGGGAGAGAAGGGGATAAGGGGGGAGGGAGGGGTACACTGGCTCTGTGACATCTCCAACACACGACACACAAAAAACGGGATCACAAATCCCACACCCTACAAAAAATGTGTGGGAGGAGGGCTGCAGCAGTGTAGCTGAAGGAAAGAGGTTTAAGGAGATCAAAAAAAGAGGAGAGGAGGAAAGAAAAGAGGGGAGGAGGGGAGGAGAGGCAGGTGGGCGAAGGGATGACTCACCACTGATGATGAGCCCGAGATGAAGACAGACACTTAACAAAACTTTTAACATGCTGGGAGGAAACATGGGAGGGGAGGAGTGAGGAATATGATGATTAGTGGCAACGAGATCCGTGTGGGGTTTCTGACGGGTGGATTCATCATCGGGGCTGCGATACACAGGCAACAGAGCGAAGTAGGAAGATGAAGCACTCCCAGAAAATATGAACATGTTGATTAAACTATTAATCTCAAAAAATCATGTGTGAGTCACCTGCTGTTATCGTCCATGACCTAAGATGTCTTGCTTCCATGTGCTTTTGTAATTTGATGGACACGGCTGGAAAGGTTGCTTGATTACACAGAAAACCTTTAGAGAGCTTTCAAAACCAGTGAGTGTGTGAATAGTTCAAAGAACATTTCACACAGATTTACTTTTATACTCCTAGTAGAAACTGATAAATGTTGTTGACTTTAAATGCAAAGGTGCTTTTTGGCTAATTCAGGTAGTTAAACTTTGAAGGGTTAAGCCTAACGTACAAGTTTGTTTTTATATTTGCTCCACAACTTCCAGCAGGGGACTGTCACAACTTTTAATTGTGACAGTCCCCTTTAAAATGGCTTCAAATAAAATAAATAATACATTTCTAAAAGGATGAATGATTTGCAAAAGATGATAGTCTTGGAAAATTGCTTTGCAGCGCTGGTTTTCGGAAGGAAGTTCTGGGAAAAAAAACTACTTTTGTTGAAGTTAAACGTCTTTACAGCAGTGGTATCGCCTCAGTCCTGCTGAATTTATTTTTATACATAACTAATTAAAAATAATGAATTTCTTGGTAAGATCTCATTCCCCTCTTAAAGTAATGGCCTAAGTCATATTTTTCCCAGGTTTTTCAAAATACAAAAAATACTGAATCCAATATTTAGTTTATTTTTGTTTTCTATTTTCCAATAAACTGGGGGAAATGTGACATAGGCCATTATTATAAAAGGATGACAATATTACTTTCCAACCGTGTTCATGAAAACTCCCATTACTGAAGGAAAAAGGAAAAAACTGCTTCCATATCTTGCCTCTGTATCATCCGTCCATCCATCCATCCACCTGTCCATCCATCCACGTCCATGTACAGCAGCCTAATCAGAGAGGCCCAGACCTCCCTCTTTCACCTCCTCCAGCTCCTCTGAGACTTTATCAAGGATTTCTGAAAGCTGTAATCTCTCCAGTGTGCATCAGTCTCCCAATACAACAATGAAATACACATACAAGGGTAAATTGTGTATAAATATAGATACACACCAGTTGTACAGATTCTTCTTCTCCCTCCTCTATTTTCTTGCCACAACAAATCTTACAAAAACCTTTTACCCTTTCCTTTTAAGTATATGAGCTGTTGGTTTTTCTAAGTCGTTTGTATTTTAAGAAAGGAGCTACTGGAGTGAATGTTCAACAACTTCTGGAATAAAACCAGAGATGTAACTGAGAGACTTTTTTAAAGATTTAAGCCGCCGGAGAACCTTCGTGGGAGTTTTTCAGGCTTTCAATCACCTCTCCAAACAAGGACCGTCTCTTTCACAGGAGATAACCAACGATACAATCAAAGTGGAGGAACGTGGATTGTCTTAAAGCCAGGTTCAGGTTGCATTCTGTTTGGAATCAATTCAGTTTAGTAAAGAGAACTGGAGCAGGACTCATTTCCTTGCTGAATATTATCCTACTGAATCATACAAAAGAGATATGATGATGGAATGTTAATGGAAGATTTCTTGTTCGCTCAAGGCCACTGCCGCTCACCCGCGACAGGTCAGACGGTTTGAAAGTTTACTTTGAAAGTTTAATTTCAGAAGTGAAAGTTATTTTTGTGGATTTAAATGACAAAGTGCTTCCTGAATTTGAATTTGACTGGAATCTCACTCTTTCTGGGAACAAAAAGTTAGTATAAGGAATAGCTAGCAGAAGGAATTTGACCTTAGATGGGAAGCAAAATGAAAAGCCATGTTTACCTGGTGTCTATATGCTTTTAAATCTGTTAATAATGTGATTAGTTCTTTAGTCATCAATCTAGATTGGTATGCAATGCTTTTATTTGGAAAACACCATTTTAAATGCTCATTCATGCTTTTTTTTCTTGTATGACATAGTGAGGATTAATGACTGAGCATCTCAAGAATTTTGTGTCAGTTTTGACTTAAGTTGAGCTCAAAAGGTGATTGTTGCTTTTTGAAATTAGTTTGTATTTGGTCAAGGTAATTTGGTCACACGCACACCTTTTCTCTCGACTGTACAAGTACAATGGTAAGAAAAGTAAGCGAGACCATGTTGATTTATGTGGATTTTTTGGGTTGGGGGAGGGGGTTGTGGATTATTTTGTCATGAAGTGTGATCTGAACTTCAACTAAGTCACATTAATAGACAAACAAATTGCATCTCATCTGACAGCATGCAATCTCTCATTTCTTTGCTGAACACACTCAATAAACATTTGGAGTAACAGCGGCCCAAATGTTAAAAATGCGGTGGAATGACCTCCAGGGAGCTGTTCATATCAGGACTCTTACAAATGTGTCAAAGCTGAAGCGGTTCAGTAAAGAGCAATGGTCAAGAATTCCTTCAGAACATTCTGCAGGTCTGCTCAGAGCGTCTGAACATGATCCAGCACCACAGCAAACAAGAAGGGGCTCAGGGCCGATCCCTGCTGCAGTCTCACCTCCACCTGAAACCCACTGGAACGCCTCACTGCTGCCATCCTGCCCTCATACATGTCCTGCAACACTCTGACACACCCCTCTGCCACTCCAGATATGTCTTATCATCCTAAGCAGATTGTGTTTGTCTATTATCACGACTTAAATGAAAATCCAAACTCATGTTATGGCTAACTGAACCAGAAAACCAGTAAATTCCAAAGGGTGCACTTACTTTTTTCTGCCACTGTATATTTTAATATAATTAAACATGCTTTTCACTTTGCTTCCAATCTAAATAGTTGTTTTACAATGGCTAGAGAGATTGCTTGTTTTTGTAGCATAACAACAATCATGCCAACAGTAAGGCATTTGTTTGTAGCCATTTTTAGATTTATGGGAAAATTCTTACGCTTACAAGCTGTGGTACTGGTAGAGACAAATATTGTAGCAAATTATTGCAGTGTTAATAGCATATTTTATGATTATTTGTTATGTAATGCCTGAATATCAAATCATATAGCTGCTGGTAAGAGCTCTCGCAGATGTTTTCTGACGTTTATTTGAATTGCCAAAGCTGAGCTTCCATCTTCATGAGCAACACACACCCCAAACACACAGAGGTATATTTACGTAGCTGATCTCGAAGATTTTTGTCTTCACAAACATCAAGCAGAACCAAGAGCATTTTCTTTGAGGACATCACAGCGGACAAGTAGAGCTTTGAAGCATTTTCTGTAATGTTTACATCCTTTGTTTAAGAACAGAGGTTTTTTCAAACTGTGATTTGGTTGTAAATACTCTGCTGTATCTTCTGTATGCAGACTATCCAGGACATGTTTACATAAAAGGTGGAGGAGATTTAAATGGTAATTTATGTGTTGAGTCAGTTATATTCGACTCAGTACCTGTCCAGAATTAGTTCAAATTATTATTTAATATGTTGTTCAAATGCAGAACTTCAGTTGTCACCTTTCCTGAAAATGGCTCATTTGCAGGATTGCTATTTTGCTGCAGTTTTGTTCACTTTGAAACCAATAAACATTGCCTGGGTCCAGACTTCTATTTGCTTATTTGCTCAATGCGATGACTTTTAATAGACTTGTGGGAACTTGAATACCAATAAAACAGCAATTTTGTACATAAGTCAACATTATTAGCAGTTTAGTGCAAACTGAAAAGGCTGAAATGGCAGTTAAAAATAAAAATGCCTGTTGCAAGACCCTTAAAGAAAAATCAATAAATCAATAAAACTATCCTTAATTTTATCAGCTCTTTGGTCTCTTTTATTTTTATTTTTAATTTTTAAGTCATTAAGATGCCAGATGTATCTGAAAAATACAGATACATTTTCACATGGGATACTATATATTTTATTTTATTTTATTTTTTGATGCATGTCTTACATAATGCATAGTGAACAATTTACTTAATATGTCTTGTTTTCATGATTAAACTGTTCTAGTGGGGTGTTGGAGTGTGAAATAACATTGTTCATACATCTGTTCATTAACTTCCATTTATCCGGGTTCAGGTCAGGGAGTCAGCAGCCCAAGCCGAGAAGCCCAGACTTCCTTCTCCCCAACGACCTCCTCTAGTTCCCCCTAGAGGAAGCCACTGTGTCCCCATGTCCGGTGAGAGATATAATCTCTCCAGCGTGTCCTGTCTGCCTCGAGGCCTTCTCCCAGTTGGACATGTCCTGAAACGCCTCCTAACCAGCTGAAGTGGTTTGGGAATTCTAACAAGCTGAATCCTCTTGATCTGGAGGAGCAGCAGCTCTACTCCAAGTCCCTCCCACATGACTGAACTTCTTACTCTATCTAAGGAAGAGTCCAGTTCTTCACTTCACCTGTTGGTTGTGCCTAGAAATCCCCACAAGACAGAGGACAAAGTCAACCTTCTCCAAGTACATAAAACACATGTAAACCAGTAGGGCAAGCTCTCGTGCTCTCTCCTGGATCCTATCAATAGGACTTATCCAATGTTCCTTTTGAAATTATTTTTATTCATCTTTTAGTTTCTATAATTGAGATTGTCCCCTGATACTGGTTTAAAACAAAAACAGAATCTGATAAATTATATAGCGATTTTTACCTTCTGAGGATACTGAATGTGTTTTAAATGTGGTGGGAGGGATAATCCAAATCCAGTCACAAAAATGAGTCATAAATGATGAGTTCAAAAACATATTTGCATGTCTTAATTGCAGCACTTGTGTAACAATCACAGGCCAGGAAATGAAAAGGATTATGGTGTATTATTATAGTGTGACTCAGTCATTGCATAACACATTTGCTTTCTAAATCATTTTGATGTCATAGGTTTACAGACCGTTAAGATATAAAATTGACTTGAGTTTGTAATATAAAATCTGACTCCTACCGTGGGGGATGGATTTGTCAAAATTAAACGACATTGGGCTGTTATCTGATACCCATCACTTTAGTGCAGAGCTTTTCAGATTCTTCAAAAGAAAATCAATGTGTCTTGCTTTGCTTCAGAGAATGACAATATGACATGGGTTTACATCAAAGTTGTCTGTTTAATTCTCAGGAGTGCATTAAATATATTCTAGGGTGTTTTATCCCACAGAGAATGCTGGAGGAATGTATTCATAAAATGTATCTCATTGGGTATGGTACATAAATCTATAGCAGGTACTTGCTTTGTAAGATAATAACCTGAGTTCAAACATCGGTGCAGATAAACTCAGTGTAAAAGGGTCATTTACTCATAAGACAAGAGATTCAGAGCGACTGTAGTTGAGTTTCGGGCTGGCCAAAATACTTTTTCATATGAAATTTGATAGTGGATTAAAACAAATATTAGGAGCTTTAGTCAGGGCTAGGATCTGTTGCAGAGTTATAGTATACATTTACACACATGTATAGAGGGTTTTATCCCAAGCCTGGTGCCAGGACAAGAAGAAGAAAGGAGGGAAGTTGGTGATTGGCATGTACCAAAGCCACCACCCAGGATGAAACAACAAAAAAGTCCAGAAATCCATCTTCAGAAAATGGTGGCCTAATTATGAAGTTAAATAAATATATCAGGAAAGAGAAATTCACTGATGAGGGAGAAGAGACTGAAGAGGGACCATAATGGAAAGAGAAGCCCATGCATGGCCTATTTCATCAGCAGACTGAAGAAATAGCTGAAACGGAAAAATCCAACTAGAAAAGGCTAGTCTGAAACGTATTAGTGTGGAACTGACAAGTCTAGTTTGCATGTTATATCTCGATGCAGGACATAAATATACTGGAAGCCTGTCAATGGTGGTCTGATCAGTTTCTGATTGTGCCATGCCAGAGTTTGTTTCATGGTGGCATGCTACATACCAACCACAACCATCATACTGTACACTGTACAGTACATACTATATATACTAAAGTGTATGTTGGTTCAAAAATGGCCTCTGAGAGCCAAAAATATGTAAATAAATTCCTTGCTCCAATTATATTTTGAAAAAAAAAAGTATTATATTGATTACAATTTGTGTGATAATTCGACTCGCTGATTATAAAGGAAGTTTATACTTAGTGTAATTACAAAGGAAGTTTGCAACTTCCTCTCAGAACTCGGAGCTGTTTGGAAGTGAGGATGGTGTAATCCTGCTTGCACCACTGAGCTCACAGCTGCACTTTTAATTTGAGCAGAAGGAACAGGCTTCTCTCATCAGAGGAGGAGGAGGAGGTTCCAGGCATTTTGGGGAGGCCAATTTGGGCAGCTGGTGTGTCCCAGTTTGTCCAAAGTCATTTAAAGTGACTGCACAAATAAAGAAACTTTGCTGTCACAAAAACAGCTGATTTGAATAATTTTCTGATGTTAATATGCTAACGTGCCACTAAGAATCAGCAGAGAGAACAGGAAAGATGACAATAAAGTGATGTACACTGTGATGGACACTGAGCTCACCTACAGCATGTAATCAACTATGAAATTAAAACAACTCCTCTCACAGTTTTCATTTAATACAACCTTGGGAATTAGACTCACTTGACCAAAATGATGAGCACGATGACAGTCAGACAAATACCAGAGTTGCCCAGGAAGAACTTTTTTTCTTTACAGCTACTACTTCATACAAACTCATCAAAGCTGGGAGAAGAAATTCTGAATTTGGAGGATTTTTATGGTAAGTTGTAAGTAAATTATATTTTTATTGATGCCTCATGGAAATGATATTCCCCCTTACGTGACCTTGACTGATTAACATTGACAAAAGTTACTGCAACAGCATGACTTAGAGATTCGTTTAGTGATTTCTTTGACTTTATGTATCTGTGTGGTGCTGTGGTTAGCCCACAACTGGACACCTTAGACTATAAATGTAGAGAAAATGTATTTTAATAAAAATATGTCTCTGTCCAGTCTCTGCAATCTTGTCCTGGGTCCATATAAGTTGAGGGTTCCTGGTATACGAGACTTACCTTGTGAAAATGTTACTGCAGATGCCTCCATCTTTTTTGAGTGGAAACGATAATGGCTAGAGTCAAAACTCTTGGAAAGATTCATTGTGAGAGGAAGAGATATGATTTTGTTGTAAAACATGCACCCTGAAGGAAAAAGGCAGAATTTTATTACCATTTCAAAAAATCTTTACACTCTGTGCCGAAACTGCCATAAACAAACAACAACTGACATGCTCTTTGGTGAGCTATGGTGCAGAAGCAACAGAGCTACAAAACTGTCATGAAAGAAATTTGTGTCCTGGGATCTGACTTCTTTTTCTTCTTTTTTCCCTCCAGTCACTAAATTATAACTGCAAATGTGCACCATTTCACCTTTACATTATTTAAAGCTGCTTTGAAATGTTTGATATCCATCTATCTATCTATCTATCTATCTATCTATCTATCTATCTATCTATCTATCTATCTATCTATCTATCTATC
>JAOWBL010003967.1:0-11669 GCA_028564865.1 Zenarchopterus dispar | reverse complement strand
TGAGAATGTTGGGAGTGTGAGAAGCCAAAATTTCCACCACAGTGGGTCCAAAAAAAAAAAAAAAAAAAAGGGATTCATTTGCTTTAGTTTCTGTAATGTAATGTTTTCACAATCATTAACTGAAATGTTTCAAAATGCAACTGAAACTGTTTCAGGGCACTGTCCAGGATTCACCAAAAAGTAAACGATATGATGGAGTAACTGGATGCACTAAAACAGCGGACAACATCAGAGAAGGATGAGCGGCAGCAGTCCACAGCCAATTCCTAGGGCCCTAAGTTATTCACAAAGCCTTATTTGTTGTACATATATCTGTTTTGTACATCTTCATCCACTATTAGTAGAGTGTTAAAAGGTATTTGTTTTGGAGCATGCAGAGAAATGGACTGGAACATAAGAGTATTGCTCCTTGACAGGAAATTTTGCTACAGGAGTATCATGCCATAGGGGCCTCACCAGGACTAAATACAAGTAAAAGAAATAAAGGGCCATACACAAAATTACACATGTGAAATATCATGTCACCTGAATTATTGCTTGTTTGAGCAATTGACGTTTGCTGTTTGAAATCATTGTAGATTAGGTCTGATGGCTGCTGGCAGAACTGACTTGTTACAGTCAGTTCTTCTCTGGGGAGGTATCAGTCTCAAGTTCTCTTAGATTAAATGTATCTCCACAACCACACAGTTGCAAACAAAACAACTCATTTTAGACATAAATTAACCACTGCAATTTTCAAGAATTATTTTGCTTCATGATCTCACTTTTCTCTGTCTGTGGTATTGACTTTTTTAGTGTGAGGTTAAAAGGATCCACAACAGTCTGGTGGATGGACAGAAATACAGGGGGAATGAGAGGTAAGACTTCTACAACAAATAGTCTGTCATTTGATTACAAAATCAGTGATGTAGGCTATATTTTATGTTCAGAGGGTGACGCAGTAGTGCCTTCAGTGTTCTTTTTATTTGTCAGATTAGACCATTTTCTTGATATTTTTGTCCATCTTAAATGGACTCAAACGAAAAGTAATGGGACTTGGTTAGTTTTTATTATCCTTTATTGCCCTACTTTTCAGTCAGAACTTGCCAGCAATTTTCAGAACAGGTTTTGATTTAAGTTCTGTTTTGCTTAGTTATTTATTTCTGAAATATAATCTGCAGGTTCACCTTGGAGGACAACTCTTACGTCACAAAATCAATCTCCTGGACAATTGTGGGTGAAGAAGAATATGATCCCTCTTTGATAAGAAATAAGTTCTTTTTGAAAATTTGGTTTAAAGTAACTCATAAAAATATGAATATTTATCTCTCTCAAAAAAAAGTATGACAATTGGTTTAAAAGGTCATTCACATATATTGCTTTCAGTTTTTGTGTTGATAGGAGACTGCAACAGATACTTTGACAACATTAAGAGGGAATCCAGAGGACAGAGGACAACAAAATGGAAAAGGATCAAAGGGCCAAAGTTCTCAACAACAGAAGGCATAGGATGAGTTTGAGTTATTTAAGGATTTATGTGGTTTTCCACATAATCCAGTAAATTTATTTTATTTTGATTTATTTTGCTTTATTCTCGTGTATTTATTTTTACTTTCCATTATTTTATGTTATATCTGCACTGTTACATCACAGCAATTTCCTAGTCTTTGAACCTGTTTCACTGGCACTGGCAATAAAGTGATTCTTATTCTGATTCTCACTCAGCACCTGACCCCTTTGGCCCCTCCCACAGGTGGTGAGGCCATGAGAAGGGGAACCCACGTTTCCTCTTCAGGCTGTGCCTGGCTGGGCCCCATGGTTACAGGCCTGGCCACCAGGTGCTTGCCATTGAGCCCCAACCTCAAGCCTGGATGACTGACCCACATCCGGGTAAGACAAAACAAGACCTCTTGTGTCCATACAGTATGAGGGGTATTTGAGCCACACTTTGTCTGGCTCCTTACCTAAGACCTGTTTGTCTTGGGTGACCCTGCCAGGGGCATAAAGCCCTGGACTACTGACATCCTAGAATCACTGGAATACTCAAACCCATCCACCACAATAAGGTGGCTCAGGGAGGAGTGTTACTTGTGTATAAAGTCCTAAACAAGTCATATCTGCAAAACCTGATAGTCCCTTATGTTTCTAATAGAATTCTCCGAGTACAGGTTTACTTGTAGTTCCTAGAAGATCCAAATGTAGATTTGGTGGACCGATTTTTCTGCTATCAGGAAACGTTACTATGGAACCAACTTCTAGTTTGGGTTAAGGAGGCTGACATCACCTCCACCTTAAAAACCAAACTTAAAATGTTTGTGTTTAGTAACACCTATAGTTAGTGTAAACTTTAGTGTGTTAGGGCTAGTAGTCATAGTTCCAACTACAGGAGAAGACTAGAGCAGGCTCATCATAAACATAGTTTCATCCCAACTATGCTGTTCTAGATCTACGCTGCAGGAGGAAACCTACATGACCCTCTGAGTAGTGCTCCTCACTCTACTTCTCTCCTTTTCTTCTCTTTCCTTTTTTTTCAGATCAATCCACAGTTATCTCATCAGCATATTTGTGCTCCCTTGTTCTTGTAGTTTGTTGTGCTGGTCTGGCTCCTCTTTTTCTCTTCTGTAGATGTTTACAAGCCAGAGCTTCCAGACCTTACAAAGCTGCATAAAGATCTGCAGTCTGACCCTCTGACCACCTCAGTGTCTGCAGTCCGCACCTGTTTGTATAGTCATCTCTGTCGTACACCAACAAACCATGTATCACTCATATGTACATAAAACTCTTAGTTCTCCAGCTAACTGATAATTACTACTAATATATCTTGTCTTTTGTACCATTAAGTAGTTCTTTATCCTCTGTTTCCTATCTTCCTTTTCTTGCTCTCCCCAGCTGGTCTTCAGCAAGAGGGTCAGAATCAGAATCAGAAGACCTTATTGATCCCCACAGAGAAACTGCTTATGAACCAGGTTCTGATCAAGGTCTCTTTCCTCTTAAAGAGGAGTTTCTCTTATCAGTGTTTGCCTTTATGTTTTTTTCTCCTGCTAGTGGAGTTTTTACCTGCCATTGTTTTTTGTTTTTTTTTTATTGGGGGGTCATGCTCTGAGTCTCTGGAAAGCACCAATAAACAACTTGTATTGTAACAGACATATAAATAAAATTGAATTTAAAATTGAATTGAAATTGAGTTCAGAGGTCTGAAAGATCTCCTGTAGCTGTCTTTGTTGCAATGGATTTACAGAATTGATGCCACTGAACTCCCCACAAGAGATTTGTACAATCTATAAAATCATGCCTCAAACACTGAAGGGCCTAAGCTTCCCGAAGAAGTGATGTCTGTTCTGTCCTTTCGTACAAACAGCATCAGTATCATATCTCCAGTCCAGTCTGTTGTCCAGGTGAAGTATTTATATTCCTCCACTTCTTCTCCTATGATGGAAAAATTATTCAACTCACTTCTGCCTCTCCTAAAATCCACAGTCATCTCCTTTGTCTTGTTCACATTCAAGATGAAATGATTGCCCCACCATACCATAAAATGGTTCAGCAGTTCTCTGTACTCAGTCTCTTGTCTAAGAATACTCTGCAGTTGTGGGGTGTATCATTCAAAGTATTTTTGCAGATGACAGGATTCTGACTTCTACTGGAAGTCTGAGGTGTACAGCGTGAAGAGGAATGGTGAGAGTACTTGCCCCTGTGGTGCTCCTGTGCTGCTGACCACCTAGTCAGACACACACAAACTGTCTCACAAACTGTGATCTGTTTGTCAGGAAGTCAGTAATCGAGGGGATTGTGGTGGCATCCATCTGTGTCTTCTGGTTTTTCTTAAAAAGTAGTTCAGCCTGGGTGGTGTTAATGCCCTGGAGAAATCAATGAACATGATCTCCATAATACTGTTACTTTGTCCAGATGACTGCGGGTTTCTTGAATCAGGTGTATGATGACATCTTTACCTCTAACCCCACAGCAATAGGCAAACTGCAGTGGGTCCTTGAAGATGGTTGTTAGCTTTTTCATGTGGGCCAATCTGCACCATTACATTAGAGCAATTTCCTGGTCTGTAAACCTGTTTACTGGCATTTGCAATAAAGTGATTCTGATTCAATAAAAGACTTTCCAGGACTCTCATGATGTGGGATGTTGGGGCTTCAGTAGGGTAGTCATTAGGAGAAGACGGACAAAATCTTTTTGGTACTAGAACAAAGTATCCCTTGATAGACAGACAGATAGATAGAAAAGCTAAAACATAGAAACTGGTCTGAGGGCACTTTTTTCCTCATACAAATCATTATATATTTAACACTATAACAGAAAGCTATTGTTTTTATTTTATGAAACATGTCCTATGTCTTTTCATATACCACTGCCTCTAAGTTAATTATGATTTACTTGTTATATTTTTAAATAAAATAGAAAGTACAAGATTTCCTTTCTTTCCAGAGGTCAAAGACATGTATGCTTCAGAATTACATATTTGTAAAGGACTTGCAAAACAAAAAAGTATCAAAATGCATTGTGCATTCTAACTGGAATTAAAAACAACAAATATGACATTGTGACCTTCTCTCAATCTATGTTCACAAGAACCTTCTCAGCTGTTTTTTCTTCTTTTCTATTCTATTTTCTTCCACAGCAGTGCCTTCTTTATTCCTGTAAATTAGTCCAAACCAACTTCAGCCCTCCCCTCCTATCATTTGTCCTCTAATGACAGCCCTTTCATGGTCATTCTTGTTTTTTCCTCCAACTCTGCTCCACCTCCATCACCCCTGCCTGTCAGGGTGATTAGCCTTGTCTCTCTAGTTGCCTGGTAACACAACTAATGACAATGGGCTATTTTTGCTTAGCATTCCAGCCATCCACACAAAAACAGAAGACTGAGAGTAAGTATTTACAATTCTTAGTCACGCTTTACGTTAAGTAATTTATGAAATATTTGTTATAATTTATGCACTGAAACTTAAGATGTTTATCTGGTGTTTGAAATCTGAAGAACCTCAAACTATTGGAAGCATCTTTTTGCTTTAGACAGTGGTATATGTCAGATTATGTGTAATATTAAGCATGGACTTCTGTTATTGTGTGTTGTATGAACCAGTGTTAGATGAATAAAAATGCAGGTTTGCAAACATTATGAGATCACTGATAATCCCACTGCACCTCTAATTCAATGCAGCAGGCTGGAAAAATTGTCCCTTCACAAATAAATCAGTTATCTGCAAATCACTCAGTGTCTGGTCTTGGTTGGCTGCATCCTGCTGTTGCCCAGTTTGTTGGACAGATAAAAAGAGGCCTTTTGTGCTGCTGTGTGATTGTGTTTAACTAGATGCGGCATCTGTCAAAATATTGGTGTGAAAACAATGTCAAATGTTGATTATACACAGCGCTGTAAACTCTGAGCGTTTCCTGTGTTCTGAAACCCAGCATATGAGAACTTATAGTTTTAACAGATACTTTGTAATACAGCCAGATAACATAGAATAAATTTTCAACATAATGTATGCAGTGCAATATGATAAAAAAGTACATCTAAATTATTGCTCCTTGCCCTGGGTTCTCCTTGTTTTTTCCTACCTACCTCTGTCTTCCCTCTCACCTACTGCATGTGGGGCCAGATCCCCATGAGATGTGGGGACTCCTGCAGTGGGGGGAGGACTTTGTCAGGTGACTCTGGACTCTACCCTGTAGGTCTTGGTCCTCTTTTCTGCTTTGTGCCTCCTTGGTTTGGAGTTGCACACATTACCCCCATGGGCCTGCAGGTGCCTTCACGCTGCCCCGTGATTGTGTTCTCAGAAACAATCTGGTGATGACCAGAGGTCCAATCTAGAATAAATACTGCCGCTGATGAGCTGAAGCACAGGTGCTTCATCTGTGGTTCATCTTGCTTGTGGAGAGCGGGGCATGCCCACAGCACTGGTGGAGGTCTTCTGCATGACACTGACCCAACATACCAAAACCAACTGCAATTCAGCGTGAAGCTTTGGATGCGAGCATAAGTTGCTTCTAAACTAGTAATGGTGGTCAGCATCACTGCTTTATATATCTGTTCGAATGCTTCAGCTCAGGTATGAAACAGGATTACATCACATCATACGCACAACCATCATACACTTATGTGTATATGACCACACCATACTACACCCACACCAATGTATTATCAATAACACACACCACATTCATCACTGTCTTCTGTTTTTGTCCGTCTTTCTATTCTTCCCTGTCTGTGATTTCAGTGTCTGACAGAATCTGAGTCAGGTCCTGACAAAGTTTGTGAGGCCAGACTGTCAAGAGGGCTGGTGAAGGACACCTTCACTCTGGTATTAATCCCATCTTATTAATGGTTCTCTTATTCTACAAGGTGACAACATAAGAAGTGAAATTTTGGGTAAATATTGTTCTCCAGTGAAAAATAATATCTTTATGGAATTTTAATTGTTATGTAAATACTGGTAATTTTTTAAATATCAGAGTCACATTTTACAAAATTAATTAAATAAATTAATAAGTAATAAAAAATTCATTTTCAATAACCATCTGGAATCCTGTTTACTATGCTGCTGTGAGCACAATGCATGCAAGTAAAAAAACTAGGAAAAACAATATTATTGCTACTACAGGTAGATCAGACTTTGTGTGTGTGTGTGTATGTATATATATATATATATGTGTGTATATATATATATATGTGTGTGTATGTATGTATGTATGTGTGTATATATATATATGTATATATATATATATATGTATGTGTGTGTATGTATGTGTGTGTATGTATATATATATGTGTATGTATGTATGTATGTATGTGTATATATATACAGAGAGAGAGAGAGAGAGAATGACATGTCCACCTTACAACATGTCCACTTCTGGAGCCCTGCTGTTACAAAGCTTCTTAACTACCTCCAAAAACATGTGCTCCAGTTTTTTGACAAACTTATTTTAAACTCCACTGATTCAGCTTCTCCTGTGTTGGTGGGACTGAAAAGAGCCTCAGAGTATTCTATCAATTCCATGATGACATCCCATGACATAGTCAACATTATTCTAACTTACCATTTGAAAAGCCTGATGGTTTGTCAATATTTGGTAGTTTGTTTCAAATGTAATGTAACTCCTATCTTCATAAGCTCTTCTTTCCATAACCTCTGACCATACTTGAAAACAGTTTTTACAAGAAATTGAAAATGCACAAAACATCTGGGGAGACAAATTCCAGAAACTACTTTCACTCATCCTACTGTAATGTGAAAACTATTTAACCAGTACGTTAAGAAGTGTACACTGTAAATGTTATAAACAAAACCTTGAACATATTTCAAATTATCAGAATAGTAGATAAAAGTACAGTTAATCTCTTAGTTACTGTGGCAGAATTAAACTATTCCACATTTCGCTTTGATATTTATAAAAGAAATTATAGCAATTTTTTCACAGACTTGTGGTGCGACAGACATTCAGACTTTCTTGTTTCACATTCACACTGACTCATCTAAGATATATTGTATTCTCCGTTCAAGCCATTATGCATCACAGCTTTATTCATTCTGTCTTTCATTCATTACCATAATCACTGTGCTCCAAGATCCTCTTTAATGCATCACGGCCACTCAGGAACATTGTTCTTTTGCTAAATGTGTTCTGTTAGTTTAATCTCATTTAATCTTGGTACACTGCATTAATGTTAAATACTTCTTAATTAGAGCTTTCAGCACGCCCTTGTTGTATGTCAGTCTACTTTGTTGTTTACAGAAAACAACTTATTACGTGTTGTGCAACAAAAGGGAGTGCTAGTTTAGTTATTAAAGTTATCAATAATTGTCTGGTGACAGTTATTAATGTAAATAAATGATCAAAATGAATAAATCAAAACTAAGCAGCACAATCAGTCTCAAAATAACTGTTATTCTATGCGTTTCAGTCTGTGACCGGGGGTGGTGCTACAGCGTAACAGTGAAGGAAAGAGTCCAGCACATACCCTTGCAACCAGCAAATATGTGTAAAATAAGCACAAATAACTTCTCTCATTAAAATGAACCAGAATTAACACAAGTATCAATAGTTGCAATCAACAGCACGTGAAATAAAATTCTCATATCTAAACTACACATAAGCAAACAACTAGCATGAAACAGAAATATCAATCTATGTGCATGTGTGTGTGCGTTATGAATCAAAAAAGGAAGGAATCCAAGAGCGGATCTTAAGCACAGTTCAGTTATTTAATGGGAGTTGAAAAGATCGAGGAACCAAAACCGTGATGAGCCAAGGAGCCAGGGCAAGGTTGGAGGCAGGGGATCCACAGTCCGGAATCCGGTAGGCGGGACCAAGTTGCTGGAAGCCACAGGTTTGATGAGGGATACGTGGAAGGTAGGATGGATCTTCATGGAGTGAGGTAGGCGTAGCTGGATAACAGAGGGATTGATGATCTCCAGGATCTCGAAGGGGCCCAAAAACCGGGGGGGACAACTTCTTGGAGTCCGTCCAGAGTGGGATGTTGGTCCATATGGCCATATTCCCACGGGATTCAGGGAGACCAGTGACGAAATCAATGCCTATGTGGGACCAAGGGCGACTGGGGACAGCTAGCAGTTGGAGGAGACCAGCAGGAGTCTGGTGGGATTCCTTGTTCCTGGCGCAGATGGTACAAGCAGCTACAAACTCCCATACATCCTTCTCCATGGACGGCCAGGAGAACCGTCGTCGGATCAGGGAGACTGTGCAGGAGCCCCCTGGGTGACATGCATGCCAGGAGGAATGCCCTCACTGGATGACCTGGGAGTGGGTAGAAGCCGGAACAAAAAGGCGGTTCGGGGGACCAGTCCCTGGGTCAGGCTCATGATGTTGCGCCTCCCTAACCGCTGCCTCAACCTCCCACATAATCGCAGCTAAGACGCGGGAGAGAGGTATTATGGTCTCCGGGTCTGAGGGATCCCCCGGTCGGGGGCAAACAAGCGTGATAGTGAGTCCGGTTTCTGATTCTTGCTGCCCGGTCTATACGACATAGTGAAGTTGAATCTATTGAAGAATAGGGACCAGCGGGCTTGACGGGGATTCAGTTGTTTTGCGGTTTGTAAGTAAGCTAGGTTCTTGTGATCTGTCCAGATTAGGAATGGTGTTCGAGTGCCCTCTAACCAATGGCGCCAGTGTTCCAAGGCTAATTTGACTGCGAGGAGTTCCAGATCGTCGACATGGTAGTTCCTCTCGGCCGGAGTTAACCGTCTGGAGAAGAAGGCACAGGGGTGTGATTTGTGGGTTGTGAGAGACTTCTGGGATAGGATTGTGCCAATTCCGGTTTCTGAGGCATCCACCTCAACCACAAACTGATGGTCGGGATTAGGTTGTAGGAGGATGGGTGCTGCGGTGAATAGTTTCTTAAGGGAATTGAAGGCCTGTGCGGCTTTGGGTGACCAGCAAAAGGGAACAGTGGGCAAGGTGAGTCTAGTGAGTGGTGCTGCGACATGACTGTAGTTTCTGATAAAGCGTCTGTAAAAGTTGGCAAACCCCAAGAACCGTTGTAACTGTTTCACAGTGGTGGGGATGGGCCATTCGGCCACCGCCTTGACCTTTTCAGGGTCTGCCTTTACTTGTCCCTTCTCAAAGATGTACCCCAAGAATGACACTGACATGGTGTGAAACTCGCACTTCTCGACCTTAACATAGAGGCGGTTCTCTAGTAGGTGGCGAAGGACCTGTCTCACATGGTGCACATGTTCGGAGGTGGACGGGGAGAATATTAACATGTCATCCAGGTAAACGAACACAAACTTATTAATGAAGTCTCTGAGTACGTCATTGACAAGGGCTTGAAACACCCCAGGAGCATTGCAGAGGCCAAAAGGCATTACTAGGTATTCGAAATGTCCTAGTGGTGTGTTGAAGGTTCCATTCGTCGCCCTCTCTGATCAGAACTAAGTGATATGCGTTGCAAAGGTCCAGTTTTGTGTAGATGTTTGAGTCGTGAAGGGGGTGGAAAGCGGATTCTATAAGTGGTAGAGGGTACTTGTTCTTGACAGTGATATTGTTTAAGCCCCGATAATCGATACACGGACGGAGGGTACCGTCCTTCTTGTTGACAAAGAAGAATCACGCCCCCACTGGGGAGGAGGAGGGACGGATCAACCCCGCAGCCAAGGAATCATTGATATAAGTTTCCATGGCTTCGGCCTCTTTCTTGGAAATATTGTAGAGGCAGCTAGTGGGTAGAGGGGAACCAGGGAGGAGGTCGATGGCACAATCGTAGGGTCCATGTGGCGGAAGTGTGAGCGCCTTGTCTTGACTAAACGCTTCCCCTAAATCTTGATACTCCGAGGGTACTGAGGATAGGTCTGGCGGGATGGGTGACATAGCTCTGACGGTACTGGAAGGGACAGCGGCTTTGAGGCATGATGCATAGCATTGTGGCCCCCAACTCAGGATATTGCTAGTGCGCCAGTCGATCTGAGGATTGTGGAGGGATAACCAGGTATGGCCTAAGACTATCGGCGTAAGAGGTGAGTCGATTAGGTAAAACTGTAACCTCTCATGATGATTACCTGAGATCACCAGTCTTACTGGTGTGGTCTGATGCGTGATCTCGTATAGTAATCTGCCGTCTACGGCCTTGGCTATGATAGCGGAGGGTAGTTGCTCGCAGTCTATGCCTAATTGCGTGGCTATGGCATTATCCAAAAAATTACCTTCTGCCCCTGAATCGATTAGGATTTGAGTGGTTAGGTGGTTTTGTTCATTACCTACCAGAGCCGGTAGGAGTGTCTTGGTGGGAGCTGCCGATGCATGGTCGTCTGAGGTTGTCAATATCCCCACCGCTACTGACGACCCCCGGCGTTTTTTTGGACGACTTGGGCACTTGGGTACGTGGTGGCCTTCCACGCCACAGTAGAGGCACAATCCAGCCTGAAACTGCCGCTGTCGTTCCTCTGCTGTGAGGTGGGTCCGCCCGATCTGCATGGGTTCCTCCCCCTCAGTTGGAGCAGAGGATGTGGCTTGGGGTAAGTCTCGCGAGGTAGGAAATGAGTAGCCCAGTGACTCACGTTCCCGTCTTCTCTCTCGGATGTGGTTGTCTATCCGTATGGTTAGCGAGATCAGGTTTTCTAGAGTCTATGGCGGGTCTCGAGTGGCTAATTCGTCCTTTAGCTGGTCGTTTAACCCATTCAAAAACACCGCTTGGAGGGCGTCGCTGTTCCACCCTGAGTCGGCTGCCCTGGTTCAGAACTCTACGGTGTATTCGGCAGCGGAGAGTCTATTTTGTTTGATGTGGAGTAAACTCCTGCCTGCTTCAGCCCCTCTGACTGGGTGATCAAAGATGGTTTTGATCTCTTGGACGAAGTCACTATACAATATGTGTCCTAGTCCCTGTCTCTCGTAAGCTGCCTCTGCCCAACGTAAGGCTTTTCCCTCCAGCAGTCCTATAACATAGGCGATCTTGGCTCGGTCGCTGAAATATGTTGACGGTTTATGTTCAAAGATCAGCAAACATTGGAGAAGGAACCCCCGACACTCTCCTAGTTTCCCCGTATAAGGCCTAGGATCTGGGATATGTATCTCCCTAGCGGTCGCCTGTGGTGCGGGTCCGGGGTTTGAGGTGGGAGAATCAGATGCAGGAGGAGGGGGTGCGGTGGTGTGAGACAAGAGCTGTGTGATTTGTGAGAGGTGGGCTAGGGTGGCAGAATACTTGCAATCCAAGGACTGTAGGA
>JAOWBL010003965.1:0-11669 GCA_028564865.1 Zenarchopterus dispar | reverse complement strand
ACTGATTTGTGTCTGGAAAGTCTTTTTGATGAAATCAGACCAACATCCCCACAATCAGTTGTATCAGATTTTGAACTAAATCAGTTTTTTAGTTACAGAGTCTTGTCCCCAGAATCTGTAGCATCAGTCGAGTTAGATTCTTCATCTCATCATATGATTTTTACCCAGACAAGTGAGAATCATTGTAACTTTTATCTACAACACTTGGAAAATTCACAAGTTTCATCTCTGTTAGGAAATGAGTCAGAGGAATTTCTATCATCTCATGAACATGTTCTTCAAGACAACAGACATGAATCAGCAGATTCTCTTCATTCCAGTTCTGAACTTAAACACTCTGGTGTAACGACATGTTCTTCACTGTCTGGTGCCAAACATCAAACTCATACAGACATTGTTCCAGGAATTAAATATGTAAAACAGAGAGACCCTATTTTAAGCTTAAAATCACTGGAGTTTAGAGGTTTATGGCCTCCTCTTTTACAATCAGATAATGACTACAGTCTGTCCTACATAGATGATTGTGTGTCTGCGTTCAGATCATGTTCTCCAGAGTCGGTGGAGTCTCAAAGTGAACTCAGACCTCTCTCTCCTGACTCACCTGTTCCTCAGTTCACATGTACTCACATTGATTTGAGTGTAGAAATATCAGATCAGAGGTCACTGACACCAGAATCTACATTATCAGACTGGGAGGGCACTGATTTGTGTCTGGAAAGTCTTTTTGATGAAATCAGACCAACATCACCACAATCAGTTTTATCAGATTTTGAACAACCATCAGTTCTCTCTTTCTTGTTTCCTAACACAACATTTGTTCAAATTTGTGATAAATACTGTAACTATTACTTACAATATTGTTACACCAGTGCAGTGTCGCCTCTTTCAACATTGTCGGATTATGAGGATCCTGGTTCTGGTCTTGACCATCTTCATACAGCAGAGTCTCCAGATTTGCAGTTACAGTCAGGTAACACTGTGTCCTCACAGCCATCTCTTGACAGAACTCTTACATATGCAGATGTCGTTAAGGACAATACATTAAAAAATCAGGGAAAACTAGTTCTTAGGGATAAATCTCTTTCTATCAACCCTTGTTTCCTTCCTTTCTGTAAAGCATCATCATCTGAGAGCTCTTCTTCTCTCTATCAGCCACACTGGAGATGTAGACTTTCCCTCATGTCACATTTGTGTGATCCACTTTACAAGGGAAATTGTTGCTACTGCAACTTGGAATTTTCTGAATTAGGTTCAGCCTCACAGCAGTAGACATACAAATGTTCTAAATGTTAATTTTTTGTAAATTCGTAATATTTTTTTAATTATTTTTCACCTAATATATCACTCTTGAGTTATATTTTTCAATGAAGAGTTACCTCAGTTATATATCTATCAATTTATCCTATTTAAACTATATTTATGCTACATAAAGACTTCATTTCAAACATAGGCTTCTGGGATTAAATCATCTAACAAATAATGCATTTACAGATGAGTTGAAATAGAAGCTGAAATAGAAGCTTAAATGTATATTTTGTAGATGTAGCATCACTGCATGTCCACAGCTGTAAAACGAACTTCATCTGTTTAAAGGTTTTAGTTTCATTCCAGTCTTGATATTTCACCTATCTTGGGTTTAGCTGTTTTACATAGCTGCAAAGGCACTGTTTAAAGAATTGCATGTTATATTTTCTAAAGAGCAACCAGCTGTGTTCTGTAAAATTGCTGTGGTGGCGACTCTCTGTGTCATTGAAATATACTATTTGATTTACCTTTCCATGCATAAGACAATCAAATAAATCACTAAGTCAAGGCATTACGGCAAATTTTATGGTAGTTTTGTTGAAGACTGCTATTATATTATTTCAGTCTTACTCAGAAATTGTAGTTACCTAATGGTTAAAGTGTGTTCATACAGAAGCAATATATGCTTTTTTCTAACTATAATAATAATAATAATAATAAATTGAGTTTGATTGTTGACTAAATAGAATTTAAAATTTAGATGTAACTTCAAGCTGCATGCTTCGAAAAAAAAAAGTCTGTGGTCAAAATTGTAATAATACTGAAAAATGAAAAGTTCAATGTTCAGTACTGTCTTTTGACTTTTATTCTCTCCTGAGTTCCTGTCAGTCTTCTGATGATACTGACTGTCAAATTTCAGACCAGATCACACAAACTGTACTCGCCAGTGAAACGAAACTGATTTTATGTGAAGATCAAACAGCTGTATGGGAAATCACAAATGCTGAAAATGACAAAGTTTATGTCATTTTCCATTTCAGGACTTTCCATTTAAAGTTATATACACTTATTTTTTAAACCCTGGTAAGACTAGAAGATTAACTGACATGTATTGATGCTTAAAACTTCAAATTTGAAAAGGATGCTGTTGTTTTATTTGGTTCGAGTTAGCTAGAAGTCAGAGGTATAACTTAGCTGAGAGGTCAGAAAGTTCCACTGAGCCTGAGTTATTGATCTCTGCACAAAAAAGAAATGCTAAGCACAAAAATAATGAAAACATTTTAAATGCTCTAACTCTTAATGCTCTAATACTTCAGAACCTCAAGCTCTTGGACAAAGTTTTTCTAAGAATAGAAAGTGTTTCCCAGCATGCAAGAGTTTTTGTTACATTGACTTTAAGAGATTCTGAACAGGATTAGACTAACCTCTTTCATGTACTGCACCACAAAAATGTCATAACATGAAACTTAGGACACAAACGTTTATTTAGAGCCTTGTAAAGTTTTCATTGCTCTAATGACAAAAGCATTCAAAAGTTTTTGTTGTAAGTTTATAGAGGGGTTTTCGGGAACTTTTATAACCAGTACAGCAGTGCTGTCCTTTCATGTTACTGTTTGAAACAAGGACACCTTATCTAACATCTGTCATGAATTTCAGAGTTTATGTTGCCATGATTGAAATATCACAATTATACAGCTGATAGATTTTTTTTATTATTAAATTTAAAAATTCTCTGATGGCGGTTTCTCTAAAATGGTAAAATATTAAAAGTTAGCCCTAAATCCACCATTTTTGACACTGAGTTCAAAAAGTTCTCCAAGAATGTGTCATCAAATATTTTTACTGCATACTGAGAATTAGTGAGTCTTTGAAAGAAGTTGGGTTTTCCTGAGAAATCATCAAGATATTTAAAAATATAAAAATAAGAACAGGAACGAGAAAACACTCATACAAATCTTTTCTTTTTTATTTTCTCTTAGGATCCATAGTTATTGAATTTCTCATTATCTAATGGAGTGGTTCTCAATTGGTCTGGCTTCAGAACCCACTGTTGCCCCTTAATGATAAGTTACAACCCCAGTCGAGGAAAATTCTCAACTTGTCAAATTTATGTAATGAAAATATGGTGCAGTTTAAACCTCAGATTGTACAGAATTTAGTTAATTTGTGCACAATTTTTAAAAAGGGTGATTGACAAGTACTTCCAAAAAGAGTTTTACTCTTCCCTGAGGCAAAGGCTCACGACCCTCTGAACAATGGGTTCGCAACCCACTTTTGGGTCCCAACCCACCAGCTGAGAATCACTGATCTAAAACACCAATAGCAAGAACAGACAACTGAAACAAGATCCATGCCTGTTTCAGTTGCCTCAGGAATAATTCTTAGTCACCAACAAGTCTAAGACTTTCTTGAGTCAAGCCAAACATTATTAGACAGTTTTGCACCAAGCTGAGTTGCAAGCCATCTGTAGAAACAAAAAAACTGGGTTCACCATGCTGACTGGCTTGAAGATCCTGTCCATGAACAAACAAACCAAAGATCAGAAAAATATCACCCGCTTGTGAATGAACTGAGATGACATCCACCCAAGATTTGTTCCCCTGAGACGATAAACAGAAAATCCCTGAGCAAGGACAAGAAACAGCCTCCCTGGTGTCGGTAAGAGTGCAGAAGCTCTTGCTTGTCAGTGAGTGCAGTGTTGCTTTCAAAACCTCCAAACGACATGGCAACAGATGATTGTGGATGTCGTAGATGCTTCTCCAGCTTCAGCTAATAACAAAAAATGCTTTAGTGTCTTGGTGTGGCTTGTTTGCTTTAAAGGAGACAGAATGACTGTTTGTTGAAGCAAAACTAATAGAAGTTACTGTGGTTCTGTCGAAGTGACATGGCTATAATAATTTACTACAGTTATGCAGTCAAGACAATATTTAACAACTGTGAAAGCTTTATTTTGAGACATCTAGAGGCATATGCTGTTTGTCGTGCTTCTTGCTCCACGTAAAGCACATGCTCCTACATTTTTTATGAAAAACATGTAAAGGATTATTTACTTCTCCACTCCAGGGGAGTTTCAGTGAATATGTTGTATTCACATATATAGGTTCATAAAACAGGTCTAGGTGTAAAATTAAATGTGGTAAACTATATATTACCTAATACTGCTGATCTTTTTCTTGACTTCTTGACTCAGTTTCACCTGATGCAATTTGGTAAAACACTAGATTTATTATTAGATGTGTCTTACTCCTGCCAATATTGTCATAAATTTATAAGTACTGATCAAGTTCTGTGGAAACAAAAGCTATGAACTCTCTTCCATTTGTGTCTGTACAGTGTTTTTTAATACACTTTTTCTACATATACAAATTTAAAATTATTTTTCTGCAGGGCCCCATCCACACTGTCATCTAAAGTGAGAGAAATATTAACTACCATGGTTAATATTATTTTCCATTTCTCTGCAAACATATATTCCATTCTAACACAAAATGGGTTCAGTTGACTTTGTTTGGCTCCCTAACAAAAGTCTACTTTCTTTTCCATCTGAAAATAGACTGTTTTAATTGTGGAATATTCCTTTAATGTATCTGATGTTCTAGTTGGAGTCTGCTCATAATGTTTTATTTTCGAAAAAGTTTTCGATGTCGTTCCTGTGTCCCTTCCTGCCTTCTGCTAGCTTGCTAGCAGAAGGGCAGCAGCTGAAGCCAAAATAAACTTGCTCCGTATCTTCACCAGAACAGGGTGGATAGTCGCTTCTGAGACACTTCTAAATTGCACTTTAGTGTTTCGGTTGTCACTTTCTAGAGTGGTTGGGATTTATAATGATACCATAATTGCTCTATGGATCCTTTATCATCCTTAAAGAGGCCACTTCCACCAGGGTCAAATATAATTTATCACATGGCAAAGATGTTCATTCAGAACTTGTTTACACTGATTTGTCCTCCCCATTTGACCCTATTCTCTGGGGGGAGAGGTCGACCCCAAACAATGCAAGTTAAATAACCCTCACATCTTAACAGAGCCAAATCCCTCATCTTGAGGTCAAGGGTTTCGATTACTCCTTTAATTGGCATCTGTTTGTATGTGTTAATCATTTGTTTACAATCACAAGATGGATGCATGTGGGAGCATCATGTTTACAATGATGACCTGTTTGTGCCAAGTGCATGTTTTATTCAAGACTTAATTTCATTTCAACACCATTCATTCCACCACTCCACTGTGATTTATCCCCTCACCCACTGTATTTCTTTCAGGTACCGTCTGCATCTTCCAAGGCAGTTTTTTCACAATCACCAAAAGAGAAAGATATTGATTTAGGAGAAAGTCATAGCTTTCCAAGTGAGACACCATTTTTGGCGCACGATTCAAACACACTTCCCAGTGCAAAACAAGAATTAGTGATTCCAAGCACCTTGGACCTAAGTAAAGCCCAATCTGACGTCTCTTTGACCAGTCCAAGTAGTTTCTCCTCAGAACAAGATGAAAAGCTTACATTAGCCAAACAAAGTGAAGATTCTGGCTTAGCTAAACCAAGTTTGATGACCCCAGACTCAGAAGACAGTCCTGATTTAGACACTATCATGTCTTCAGACACGCCGACTTCTCCGGCTTCTGGATCACCTCAGCTTGACCAGCTTCTGTCAGACCTGAAGGAGATGAAACTTGCTCTGAGACAAGAGACACTTGACCCGCCTTTGCCAGAATCCTTTGATGACAGCCCCACAGTTAATGAAACTGAAAAGTTTGAAGATCTTTCACCTGAAGATCAATGCCCTCCAGAACATCGAGATACCTTAAGAGACGACATGTCATCTATTGCACAGCATGCAGAAGATAACACAAATGTAGCAGTCACTCCCAGTGAAACACAAACATCCAACTCAGGCCTTGGTAATCACAAAGATAGGCTTGTATTCCCTGCTGGATCCATTTCAATCCCAAAATTTCCCCAAAGATTTGAAGAACACGTGGATCCATCAGTGAGTTCAGATGGATTTCAGTCTAGCATAAATTCTGCAAATGTGATTGAAACGTTTACCTCCGTGCTTGAGGTACCTGAGAAAAACCTTTGTGGAGAGGATTTTACAAGTGACATAAGTCAAAAAGGCTCAATGACTCAATCTAAAGAGTCAAGGGGTGTGGCAGAAGAAACACCAACAGAGACTCTCCAAGATCATCATTTATGTGATGGAGCCTCCTTTGAAACCATTTCTTCTCAGTCTCTAACTGATTTGACTCCTGACACAGTTACAACTGCAAGACATTTCAGCTTTGAGGAGATGATGCCATATCCTGAGATATCCCCTGATGAGGAAGGGCCAAGATCCTGTGACGAGCATTCAAAAGAAAGCCCACCTCATTTTGCATATGAAAGTTTGGGCCATCATTCTCCTTCAGCCCAAACAAAAACTGAGATGACTTCATCAACTTCTGATGAAGAGTACAGCATCTCACCAACCGATGCAAAGATCTCCTCTGTCTCAAGTACCTATACACACACACCTCCAGGATATGAGGAGGTGGGACACAGTGGCACAGACAGCTCAACCTTTGGATATTCAGACCCAGAACCTTACTTTGACTGCACGCAAGGAGCATCCGAGTTCTCCGAGACTGAACCTGATGGACCTGAGACAAGACTTACTTCAAGTGTCGATCAGACCCAGGATCAGCTCTGTCAGATTGGAGTGAGAGAAAAGGCAGATGAAAAGGTGCTCTTATCTTCTGGAAGTGAAGATTATGAGGATGCTTCCTTCATTCATGAGCCTTTTCACCATGTAAAACAAGAAAGCAAAGAGCCACAACACTTCTCAGAGACATCAGATGAGGAATTTATGATGTGTGATGATTCGCAACTACCTGCAGCATATGATACTAAAAAATCTCTAAAGAGGGTAAGCCAAGACCTCATAAAAACCTGCAAGTTTTTTTTCCCAGTGCTGAGCTTCACCAGATAATATATTCGCTTCAAGGAGGAATGACTGCTAACCCTCTGGCCACGCGAATGGGATCTAAAACTCCCTTTCATTTGGTTTTGATTTCAGATATAACCAATCCTAACTCAGCATGTCTCTTCAGCTTAATCATGCAAGGATGATATACATATGTTTTCCTTTTCTACTAAGAAATGTGTGCACTCTTTTTTTGGAAAAAGTTATAGCATGATTTTTTTTTTACAAACACTTTTTCGAGCAGACTGCCATGTTGTGCCTTCCAACGTAACACTTGAAAATTCACCATAACATTCAACACATTGGAAAGTGCATCATGTCATGCTGGTTTTGCTTGCTTTGCTGCAAACATGGCACTTATTTGGTATATTGTCATTCATTAAATCTGAACAGATATGTTTTGGTTGGTCAGGAGATCGCTGCAGAGCTTGGATCAATGTCTGAAAGTTCAGATGATGACTTTTTGACCACCAGAGTAGTACGGCGGAGAGTTTTCATTCAGGTATCTGATTCAGTGTGGTTGATGGTGTTAGCATGAATACAAGGTCTTAACCAAGCTAGGTCTTCACTCTTTGGTGTGCAATAGTGTTTAACTCATTCAGAGCGAGGGAAAACGTGTAAAACATGACATAATCTGCGACTTTATTTGCACAGATGGCTGAAGCCTGTGGAGGTTTTTTTTCTGCTGCTTTGAGCACATCTTTGTTGGTTTCTTTGAAACATAACCCCTTATTTTTTGGTTTTCCAAAGTCACCTAAAGCTTAACTTTAATGTGTTATTTTCTCTCTAACTTCTGTTGGCATTAAACAGAGAATTAAACACAACAAGGTCACACTGACCTATGATGACAATCCAGATGATTGTGTGTCCTGTTTCTCTTACAGGCTGATGAAATGGCTTACCTCCCCACTCAGTCAGTGACAGAGGAGAAGTACAAGGATGAAAATGGGCACATAGTTGTCAAAAGGGTAAAGTGATACACCACACATGCTCTTATAGGTATTTAACCTGTTTTGGGTTTTTTTGTACAGGTTGTATTCGTAGAAAATTGCCCCTTTATTTGATACAGTGGGCTTTAGACTATATGCTGCAAAATAACAGACTGTGGCTCAGGTGGTAAAGCTGTCATTCTCCAACTGTAGGGATAAACTTGCTGAGATGGTAGAGTGTGAGATGGTAAGTATAAATCAGTTGAATGCGTTAGCAAATAAGGAGTGGGATAGGAAAACATAGGAAAAAAGTAAGCACGACTACAAGAAGATTAAACGAAAGGAAAAGAGTGAGGTGAACGTCCGCAGAGGTTGCATTGTGACTTTATAGATTTTTTTAAAAAGTGCGCAACAGAGTGCCAGTGGATAAATTGTGGCATTGCATGAGGAAGTCTGGAGTGGCAGAAAAGAGGTACACAACATGATAGTATGAAAATGGGTTGTAGGAGTAACAGGGGGTTTTCACGTGGAGGTGGGACTGCATCAAGGATCGGCCCTGAGCCTCTGTCTTGTTTGCCATGGTGATGGATAGATTTACAGATGGAGTCAGACAGGAGTATCTATAGACCATAAAGTTTGCAGATGGCATTTTGATCAGTAGTGAGAGGGGGGAGTAGGTGGAATAAATCCTGGAGAGTTGAACATATGCACTAGAGACAAGAGAAATAATGATAACCTGCCACAAGACAGGATACATAGGATACAAAGGAATCCTTAGAATTGTGAGGATGTAAGGAGTAGAGGTGAAGAAGATGAAGGAATTTTAATTCTTGGGCTCAACTGTGCAGAGCAATAGGGAGTGTGGAAAAAAGGTGACGAAGAGTGCGCAGGCAGAGTGGAGTGGGTGGAGAAGATGTTTCGAATTATCTGTCATAAGAATTGAAGGAGAAGTAAAGGGAAAGATTCACAAAACCAGCCCTTCTCTGTAGCTTAGAGACAGTGGTAGTGACAGAGAGACTGGAGGTAAAGCAGAAGGGTGGCAGAGTTGAAGGTCTTAAGATTTTCTTTGAGAGTGGCAAGGATGGATAGAATTAAAAACCGTCACATTAGAGTAACAGAGTTAGATTTCTTTGGAGATAAAGGATAGTTAATACATTGGTAGGAGAATTCTAGAGATGGAGCTGGAGCTGTTAGGAACATGAGGAGCTCTTATAATACATGTAATTTAAAGGTGAAAGAAAACTGAAAGCAATAGTAGTAATAGTATAAACACTGAGGGATGTGACGCCTAAACTGGGAGAGTCGCTCCAGCAGACCTGGAATATCGCTGGAAGATCTCAGATCCCTCAAGCTCCCAGACCACTGGGAGAATACTCGAACTTGAAAAAATTAGAACTACTGTAGGAGTGTTTGAAAGAATAAAACATATTGTAAAGCTCTTTGTAGAACATAGGTGAGGTTTAAAGATGATATATACACTCACTTTACAAGGGACTCTGCTACATTTAAGCATGTAAACATGGTTGAGATGACCAGTTTGTCTGACATTAACAACCAACTGTAAAGTTACTTAAATCACCCATGTCCCCCATTCCTATGGTTGATTTGGACTTCATTTGGCTGTCTAGACCTTAGCTGATAGAGTAAATGGTAACAGTTGTACCTAAAAAAGTGGTCAGTGAATGTGAGGAAAAACCCTTTGCCATTTCAGTGTCTGGATGAGCACTTGTCACCTAGAGATCTATAAGCACAATTTCTTCCTCAGGTTACCCGGAAAGTCATCAGTAAGTGTGTTTCCGCGGATGGTGTGGAGCATGCAGAGATGTCATCTGAGGGAGCTTCTCAGGGGTCTGTCCCTCTCGCAGAGGGAGATGGGTACTCCAAAGTGGTGAAGCGGACTGTCGTGAAGAGTGAAGGGGACGACACAGAGGTATATTTACTTCACCTTTTTGTACCTGTGTGGGCATCATCACAAACAAATTCTATTTCTATTTTTTTACTATAACACAAGAGCATGTGCTTTCTTGGTTTTGTATGAACTATATGAAATCACTCTTTAAAATTGCTTAGGTGACATTTGTTGAACGTGAGGGTTTCCCGCCTTCACGGGAGGAGACAGCCGATGCTCGTGAGGTAACTCACACAGAAAAGACAACAGTGTTGGAGGCTAAAAGGACGATGACCTCCCAGGGTGATCCATCTTTGGCTTCTGACCTCCCCTCAGCCCAAGATGACTTCAAACAGGTTTGTCAAAGCATCCTTATCATCATTCCTTAGTCCATACCTATTAGATCATACGGATAATAGTGACATGCTGAGTTTTCATTGTACAGAAATTTACAAGCATTCATAGTATGCCAAAGTTTTCAAAATAAGCATGGAATATATAGAATATTGATCTTTTTGCATTTATCAACATTCTGCACATAAACTTCAATCCTCGTCTACAGTTTATCATACCCATTTCTCCATTTCATGCCACCAGGCACTGAGTTATTTAAGACTCTGTAGCTGCGCAGAGCTTCCCCGTGTAGTAGAAAGAGAAACTGTCAAAGAGGATGGAACTGTGGTCAGGAGGTGTGTGGATGGGCGTGGGTTTGAGATGGAGTGCAGTGACTAAAGTTTGCTCATTTTGTATATTTTATTTATAGCAATCACAAGGCTGTAAGACGATTAATACCTGAAAGCGTAACGTAATCTTGGAGAGAACATTGTCTGAATCTAACATTTTCTTATACCCATTTTAGTGTCAGAAAATAAAAATGAATGACCTGTTGTTCCACAAATTCAGCTTGAATGACAGTTGTCCCACCGTGTGGATCAGGGGTGTCAAGCTCCTGAGGGCCACTGTCCTGCATCTTTTAGATGTTTCCATGTTTCAACACACCCTGATACAAAGCACTGCTTCAGTAACAGACTTGTGCCAACCTTGATAACAAGATGATGATCCATTCATTTAACTCATGCGTGCTGATGCAGGGAAACATCTAAAACATGCAGGACAACTGCCCTTCAGGACTGAAGTTCAACACCTATGGTGTAGGTGGATTTATCACCATCAGATGTTTTTCTACTGCATGTTTTATTTACTAAAAAGTGCAGAAACAGTGTAGGTGTCAGACTAAGTATACCTAGCGATTAAGGAGACACGCAGTCAGGCGATGAAAGTGAAGTCTGTAAGATGTTCAATTCAATAAGTGTCTCAGTGCTGGGAGTTTACTGTGAGAAGCACAATTAATTAAGGGAATGGGAGTAAAAAGAAATCTTTGACCAAATGGGTAGAGACACATGAATGAATGAAAACATTTTGTATCATGCATTTGTAAACTGGCTACCTGTACTGCTGCCTTTCACCCAAAAAAAGAGCTGAGATACACTCCAGCAGAGCCCCATGATCCTAAATAAGCGGGTATGATGGATGGATGGATGGATGGATGGATGGATGGATTTATAAACCAGAAGTTCCTGCATCTACAAAGCCACTATTAAGTTACTGTGCATGTCTACTAAATGCTGGATTTCCAAAGCATGGTGTAAT
>JAOWBL010003964.1:0-11669 GCA_028564865.1 Zenarchopterus dispar | reverse complement strand
GTGAAAATACATCATCTTTAAGATGATGAATCCTATTGCCTTTGGGGAGCTTCTAAATTAAACGCTGTAAATAGGTCAGCATTTTGTATTTTTAGTTATCCAACTTAATCTTAACTTAATATTGATCGCTCATTGGCATCTGTACTACCTGGCTAGTCTTCAGCAGGAGGGTCTCCCCCTTATCATCCAGGTCCTGATCAAGGTTTCTTTCTTCTGAAAGGAGAGTTTTTCTTGTCACTGTTTGAAT
The DNA here is from genome assembly GCA_028564865.1 of Zenarchopterus dispar. NCBI lineage: Eukaryota > Metazoa > Chordata > Actinopteri > Beloniformes > Zenarchopteridae > Zenarchopterus > Zenarchopterus dispar. Next base: position 11,422 of record JAOWBL010003964.1, on the reverse strand, counting down.
TTCAGGTTTTTCATGAGAGAATTTTTTACCCATTATTGTTTAAGTAATAGTTGCTCAGGGGTTGTGTTCTGGGTCTCTAGAAACCACCTAGAGACAACTTGTATTATAGTAGACGACATAAAAATAAAACTGAGATGTTCTTGTTCCTGTAGACCGGGGAGGATGTACAAGAGGACTCTGCAGCTGAAGCCCAAGCATCTTCTCAGACCTGCACCTCCAACATTAGCTGCAGGGCCATCTGCCAGACCAGTGATTCACAAGCACGCACTGCTGGATCACCTGATGAAGGAGCTACTTTTGCTGCAGGGAAGGACAGGCTGCTAAGCCAGTGCTTTACAGATGAAGCAACTTTGATGCCTGGAGCTGGCATAGGAACCCACAGTTGCCCTGATACTGACGAGGAGCGACCTCAGAGCAATATGAGAGAAAAACAGCAGGGCATCGTCATCCAGTCAGAAAAACGGGCACATTCAGCAACAGTAGTGAAGATCATTTAGCTTTTCGTGCATTAGGAAAACATGGATAGCAATAAAAGCATTTGAAGAATGAGACTTTTGGATGACTGGATTAAAGCAAATTGTGGAGAAATTAATGTGTTGTCCCTTATTCCAGTCTAAAATGTCACATTGTTCAGTCAGATGAGCAGGATAATGAGTTCCAGCCTCGCAAGAAAAAAAAATGCAGATTAACAAAAGGTATCGTTCTGTAATGAATGTGCACAGACTCACAGTATATAAACAACCTCTTCATAAGGTTAGACTTGAAACACTTTGGCTGCATATATTTAAAAATGAAAATCAAGCCCTCTATTCTTACCAAAGAGAAGAGGTCTGCAGACATACGTCCTGTGCATGTGAAAAAGAAGAGTTTAAACAAAGAGTATTCCAGAACCTAATGTATGTTAACTGTGACTTAAAGTCGGTGTATAACAATTTTAGATACTTGCTTTGAAACATGCTAGAAAGGAAGGTGAAGTTAGCCATCTGCATTGAAATGTCTGATCTTTTTCTGTTTTTAATAAGTTCTAGGTTCACTGTTCTCTAAGAAGGTCAAAAACCCCTGGCTTTATAACACAACAAGGATTGGATCCAGGGTGACACTGCTACTGACAAACGAAATGTTGTAAACACCAGACAAATGGAAGTAATCAGCTAAACATGTCATCTACCAAACCAGTCGTTCACCGCACACGTGTTTCTTCCTTTTGTGCCAAGATTTACAGAACAATTCACGCTCCTTTTTGCACTTGCAGCACACAATGAGACCAAGGGACTGAAGTGCTGAATGGCCATGCAGCACTGAAGATGCTAGACAGCATCTTGATACCATAAAAAAACATGCGGTTGGAGAGCCAGAATAAATAAACAAACACTAAAACACCTGGATTTACAGGAACCATTTTACACGGCTTTTGCAAATTTCCACAGGAGACATAAAATAAACAGATGATCCACTACAACTGATTATATGGCTGAGCCAGCTCTCTTCCCAACATCACAAGGCAGATGCAGTCTTGTGTGTCCCAAAATAGTTGACGTCCAATGTATTTCACACGTAGTGTGCATTTGTGATTTCACATATTAGGCTCAGTTCAAGGGAACTCAGCTCAGTTTACCCAGTTCAGTGGAGCTGCTTCAACAGCCATCAATCTGTATATTGTAACAAGACTGCCCACGCTGATTTTAAAACCATATTTTGTTTGATTCATATTTGTCTGGATGGCTAATGTCACATTTACTGTTTAGAAAATGAATAATGTTTGACTTTTTTCCTTGCACATACAGAGTTTCTAAACCGTGTCCACACATGATATGATTAACTTGTTGCCCATAACCGTCTCCAACAGCTGCTCACTCTAACTCCTTTGAATATTTACCACTCAAAATGTTTTGGTGTCACGTGTCAGGGAACAAACACGGTGAAATAAATCAGTATCAGTATAAGACTTAAAACATAGGGTGCATTTCTCCTTCTACTCTTATTTAAAACATCTCTCAAAATGAGGACATGAGTTTTCTATAACATTAAATTCAAAAGACAGTTTATTTGGACGTATTAAGTTGTATTGCAGAACTTTCACACATAAAGACATTTCCATCACAACCCTCATCTAACATGTTCACAAACAAAGTTTCAAATGTCTGAGGTAGCAATGCCAGAGGCGATGAGAGAAGCAAAAAAAGTGAATAAGCTGCAGAAATCAACAGCACAGACAAGTCAGTGCAAGTCTTGAAAGCCTGTACGGAAAAATTCTGATGTTCCTGATAGTTCAGCAGTCCCACACTGGAAGAAGGAATAATCGGAAATACGGTATCAACGGAAATCAGTTATGGTGACAGCAAAAACAAGACCACAAGTGACTGTATGGCATACACTGGAAGATTAATCTCGTTGTGAAAAAAAGGCAGTATACAAGTTTCACAATGAAATTTAAAAAATAAAAAAACATGCATTTGCTTGCATGTTTATGGCTGATGTTTGACTGATCTTTTCATCTCTGGAGATACAATACAGTATGATGTAGTTTGGTTGAACATCTTCACCGCAGCTAATTCACTGCAGAAACAGTTCAACAAGGCACAACAATTACAATAATCTGTTTGCACACTCGGTCCAGCAGATGGAACAGTTGACCCTGAATAAGGCAGCAAGATAAATAAACAGATATGTGTGCTGTGACCATGCACCCTACTTTGTCGTGATCCTGATTTTCTGAATGATGACCCAGTCATTCTGTGCAGCCATGACTAGAATCCTCAGACATGAAGAAGGACCGCTATACTTTTTGTCTATTTCGTGCATCTCAAACCGACCGTTCTCTAACCTTCCCATTGGCTGGAATGTTTTACAACTTTTTTCTTTCTCAGCAGTGACCACATCATGGCCTATTTCCACCTGAGCAGAGTCCAGCAAGTCTTTGTTACCTGATCCTGTCTCAACATATATCCCTGTTACCACTGTGGGTTCTAAAAACACCACCGTCAGGTAATTTCCTTTTTCTGGAGAACGTCCCCAGAAAAATCCTTCCCCAGCTTCCCATGCCATTTGGGCAAAGTGTTTCTGGTATGGTGACATATTGGAGTAAACCTCAGCTAAAGGATTAACATAGAGACCTTGTTCAAAGTACTTATCCTTAAGCTTGTTATACGTCCCCTGGAATGAAGAAAAAGTCCCCATGTGCTGGAACAACGATGGCTTGAAGAGAATTGGTTCCTTCTGGGTCATCATCTCTCTGAAGTGGCTCATTAACCAGTCGCAAGGCATTTCCTGGTAAAAGAGGAAGAGGAAGCGGGCCAGTAGAGGAACTTGAGTCGACTTGTAAAGCTTTCCAATGTAGCCAAGAGATGAAAACTCCAACACTGCCCAGTTGGATGCTTTTCTGTTTTGCTCTTCAATGCGTCTCTTAATGGTTGTAACGAAGTTTGCTGCAGCAGAAATGTCATCTTCCACCTGGAGGTAGTACTTCCCAAGACCTGCACAGTAGTGGATCAAGAAGGAGTAATCCACGTTCTGCTTAGAGCGGAAAGTTACGCGTTCAGGAGCATCATTGTAATTCCTCTTAAGACCTTTAAGAGAACAAGAGAGGCTTGTATATAATACAACTACTGCAATATTAAATGATTGCTATATGTCTGAATACTTTCAACCACCAAGGATGATCGCGTGTACTGCACCTGTAAGAGGCGGGTACCAGTCCTGAGAGACATGGATGACCACAAGCTGACCTTGTTCCAGCTCTGATGCAAATGTTGTTTTAAGGTCTCTCACTGTAGTGACTCTCCAGGTAGCATCAAAGTCTGCCAGCAGCACCACCACAACCATGGAGGAGCGTTCTTCAGGAGACGACTGAGAGAAGAGGGACTGTAGCGTGGGGACAAGGTAGCTGCCCTTCGTCCTCTTAACTGATGATAATCCAACTGTTAATAACCCTTTTGACAAAAAGAGAAAAGATGTGCTATCACACAATCCAAAATATTACATTTTTAAATCACAGTTATCAAATACATTTGATTAAAATTGTGAACATTCTAAATCAGACTCTTAGGCTGGCTACACAACAGATCATTTTCAGATCTTATCTGATTTCAAGAACATGGAAAACCACAGACAGAAACAATTATAACTCAAAGATCGGACAGAAATTGACATAATCAAATGTGACTTTAGAAGAAAAACAAATGAGGACAATCAATGTCATGTGTGGTATAACATGTTATAAAGGCTGGTCTTCTTTTCTTTATTCCCTTTGATTTATGTTGTGACGCCTTTCATTTGTCACCACGTTTGTAAGCTATAAATGAACAGAAGGTCCTGTTAGGGACACTGCCCCATATATTAGCTCTTTTTGGTTTATTTTTTCAGACCTATATGCATCGGCAATCTATCAGACAGGCCAAAAGACAATACGGGGGGGAGGGGTACTGGAGAAGACTGGCTAGAGGAATACGTAACACAGGTTTCCCAGCGCATGTGGTAGGGACTGCAACACATCCCAGACTGTAGAGGCATTTGGAGGCTAAACCCAGCCAATCCACACTCCTAGGAGTAGCACAAATTTTTTTGCTTGCTTTAATACGCTCAACACAACAGAGAGCAGCCTGGCCAGGAAAGACCTACAGGAAAAGCCCTCTCTCAGAGGAAGTGCACTCTCCTCTGAGGAGAGTGAACCTAAAGAAAACAGGAAAGCAGTTGATATCCCAGGGCATGCACAAAGGGTCTGCTCAGCAGAACTGATTGATGTATTTATGGACATCTCCATTCCGTCCCTTGTCGTGTCCTCTGTGCCCTCCTGCTTCAAGCCCACCACCATTTTGACCCTCCCCAAGACCAATGACCTGCCTGAATGACTATCACGGCATCGTACTCACCCCAGTTGTAATTAAGTGCTTTGAAAATAGTCATGACCCACATCCCAAAGTCTATCCTTGCCACCCCGGACCCTCTGCAGTTTGGACCGATGGAACCGGTTCACAGATGACGCAGTGAATGGTGCCATCTATACAGCCCTCACACGTGTGAGGAAGGCAGGGACATGTATGGGTGAATGCTATTCATCGATTACACCTCAGCATTCAGTACAGTCACATCACATCGACTCTCTTGTATGTTTCTCTCCCGTGGATTGTCACCCTCCTTCTGCAGCTGGGTGCTGAATTTCTTGTCAGACATAAGCCAGTCCCTCAGAGCTGGAATGTGGACATCAGGCATTAGGAGTGTTAGCACAGGGATACCCTAGAGCTGTGTGCTGAGCTGGCTGCTGTACATTCTCTTCACCCATGACTGTGTGGCCTCCCAGACTAACAAGCATTATAAAGTTTGGAGACAACATGACAATCATTGGGGTAATCGTCCCAGGAGGAGAAAATGTGCAGAGGGCAGGTTGCAGAACTGGTGTCACAAGAATGATCACTCTTTAAATGCAAAAAAAAAAAAAAAAAAAGGAGATAATTATCGATCCCAGGAGGGGGAGGAATGGGCAGTACTCTCCAGTATGCATTGATGAGACAGTGGTAGAGAAGGTGAGAACTTTTAAATTCCTCACATCATATATCAGCAAGAAGCTCAGCTGGTCTTACAACTTCCACCAACTCATAAAAAAGCCCAGCAGAGGCTGGAGTTCCTGAGGAGACTGAGAAAATGAGATACAGTATGTCAACCAAAAGCCTTTGTAACTTCTAAAGGTGTACAAGTGAGCGTCATCACCCGCTATATCACAGAGTAGCACAGTGACTGCACTGTTCAGGACAGGAAGGCTCTCCAGCATGGGATAAAAATGGATCAGTCCACCTCTGGAACAACCTTCCTGTCACTCAAGGACATCTGCACCACCAGGGTCACAAGGAGGGTCCTCATCATCCTCATGGACATTATCCATCCACAACACCATCTGTTTACACTCCTGCCATCAGGAGTGTGAAATCCCATTGTCGTAGAAAAAGGACAATACTTCTGTATAATACATTTTAACCACTAGGTGACTGCAATACTTGAATAAGACTGAAATAGTATAATAACACTCTAAAAGAAAGACTTGGCAGTATGGCTCGAATTAGGGAATTATTTAATTATCTTTTGCATGCAAAAGGGTCAGAATGTACATCTCAAGTTTCAATGCAAAAGAGACAAAGTAACAGAGAACACAGAGAGATCTGAAGCCGTGCCAGGAGCTTCATGCTGACCGTCCTAACAATCTTGCTATGTAAAACAGCTGCCAAGATACAGAACCAGCAGACACCAAACCAAAGGCAGAGACAGAGACGTGCAGTAAACTGCACTCATGACCTAGATCAGAGTGGCCAAGACTAATAATTTCATCACACCCATCCAGGCTGCTAACTAGCTTCTGCCCACAGCCCATCAGACTCCTGATTACTATACCAGTCCCCTAGTCCTCCTCCTCTCTCCACTCTGTGGTACACTAGAGGGCAGTAGTACCTCATCAACAGGGCTGCAGGTAAGTCACCTCTATGTAAGTTCTCACTGTAGGTAGAGAAAGTGGTTGCTATGGGTTACCAGTTGCAGTTCCACCTCAGACCACCCAGTTTATCTCAGTTGTAAACATGGTTGTACAAGAGGAAGAAGCAGCCAACATTCTGGAGGTTGGCCATAAATACACTGTTGACTAAGGGAGCAACAGTTCCCACTTCCAAAATAAACAAATGTTGGTACGGCTCAAATGATCAACATTTTCAGAAAATACTGTGTTACATAAACTAAGTAATTTGATAAACAAATCCAAACAATTCTGGACCTCAGCTGAGATGCTGGGAGGGGCAGGAACATTGTAAGTATTCAAATTTTCTGGCCAGTTACTGGATTTTTTGAAGTTCCCAAGTGCAGTTTTTATTGGTTGTTCCAAATTGCAGAACTGTACTATCAGGTGCTACACAAATACCTTCAAACATATAGTACAACTTCAAAATGCTGACAGACAACATTTGAATGCAGTTGATATTCAAATGTCTGCTCCACTTTTTCTTCCATGGTGAAAAAACTATTTGACGTATTTCTGGTCCTCTTAAAATAAACAAATCTCTTTTGTCTCATTCACATTCAAGATGAGATGATTTCTCCCACTATGTGCCACAAAAACAGTCTACCAGTTCCCTGTACTCGGTCTCTTGTCCAACACCAATACACCCCACAACTGCAGAGTAATCAGAGTATTTCTGTTGATGACAAGACTGACTTGTACTGGAAGTCTGAGGTGTCTGAGGTCCCTTTGACTTCTTGCATTTGCATCCAAGGAGGAGAGAAGGTTGAGTCTGCTGTCTTTAGTTGGTGCTTTGCATCTTTATGTTGATTCTTCTCTCACCACGTGTCTCTGTGATCAGCCGTTTGTCTGTTTTGCCAACCAAGCAGAAACGTTCTCACTAGATTGTGGACACACTTGTCATCCCTTGTTTAAAGGCTCAAAAGAGTCCTCCATCAGGACAAGCCAGGACATGATATCCCATAGTACATGTGCTGTAGTTCCTCTCCTTCAGGGAACAGAAGTTATAACGTTTGGTTTCAGAGGGCTGTTCTGAGCACTTCCTATCAGTACTTCTTTCCCCGAGGCTTCATGAAGGGCTCAGCACTGTGGCACTGAGGACTAGGAACTGTCAAAGACCACAGAGCTCACCTGACTGGCTTTCATTCAGGTCTGCTCTGCTTTCGTTCTGAAGTAGATGCATATGAAGAAAATTGTTTTCAGAAACCTATTTGGTTTCTGAAGTACACCTCACTTGTGACAGCTAAAAAATAAATTGAAATTGATAAATACTTAAATAAATGTATAAAAAGTGAAAATGTGTATGTACAGAGAATTGACAGAGGCTAATACCCAAAGTAGCAAAATAGAAAGATGTAATAAGTGAGTTTTCCAATTTTTTAAAATAAAAAAGTATATGTATTTACACTTATTTAAGTAATAAGTATGGAAGTGCTTATCCAATTTATAAAACATGTTCTTGGGTTACACTTTTTTTTCAGGATTCTTGTTTACTTAAATTAGTCCTATTCTTACTGGAGGAGTAGGTCATTCGTTTTCAGACATACCTGACTTAGTTTAAAAACATCTTAAGCCTTACGTGGTATAAATTGCATCAGGCAGTTGAAGAGGTTTTTACTGCAGCACAACACTCAACACTCATGGGGTGCGGTGTGGAATAACGAACCAAACTGTTCTGTAAGATTCAGATTCCTTGTTTTCTGTCATAGACAGGAACAAAAAAGGTCTTGCAGATATCTGCTGGTTATTGCTTGTGTCCTATTTTTCTTGATAAATTTGTTTTGATTCGAAGTCGTTGTCTGCAGAATTCCTCCGACTCAGGACATCTGGATAAGTTTTTCAGATCTATATCCTGACAGAGCAAACGCTCCTTTTTTATTTTTTCACTTTTTTTGTTCTGAAGTTCACACAACAGCCTTTTCCCACAGGCCAAAAGTTAAACTGGTAAGTAAAAAGATCTTGAAGTGACTCAAACAGAGAAGAAATGCTGCACGGCATCACCAAGACTGCCACAGGCTGGTCCACAGTGACAACTGACAAGGTAGAAATAAGTTTTGAATATTTCTAAATATAAAACATAGTAAAAATGTTTTTTGTTCTCTTAAGCTAGACAAAACATGTGGTTGGATGGTATTCTACATTTTCTGAATTTAAAAAAAAAAGAATTATTGACTTATGAGGACCGATGACATTTTGTCTAAAGAGACATCCTTTTTGATTTCCGCTCTGTGCCAATAAAACATCCCATCATTTTACAAAGAACAGAGTCCCACTCACTCTGTTGAGAAGGAGGCGCTCCAGCCAGCAGCTGATAGGTTACATTGAGAGGTAGGTAATCCATCTGCTCAAGCCAGCACTCTTTACTGATCAGCCTCTCTCCTTGCCAGGTTAATTCACGTGGAGCTGCCTCATGTGATCTCGCCAAGTCCTGAAAAAACAAACACGTCCAGTTACTCTTTTGTTGCTGTGTTTTCAGATTTCAGAACAAAAACCAAAGTCAAACTTGTTTCCCTCCCCACACCTTAAAGTGTGTCTGAAGTTTGATACCTGGTTTTCTTGTCAAGCCTAAAGATGTAAATGTTTAATGTCATGAAACTGAACCCTTTTGTGTGGATTGTGTGTGTTCTCACCGTTATGAGGAAGTCTGAATGATATATGAAGTACAGCCCGGTGATGAGAAGCAGCGCCGCCAAAGCCAGATTCTTCCTCTTCATCAAAAGGCGTCGCATTTTCTATCAAACACACACATGACACTGCATCTGTTGTATTTTTGTCCAGCAGGTTAGACTTGTATGAAGTGAGGCCTGATTTAAAAATAAACTGCCTGGAGCTGTGAAGCTCTATTGTGTACAGCAAAGCTGAACAACGCACATTACTCTAAAGCTATGTGGAGCCTAAACAGCCCTTTGATATTTTTATCCACAAAACTCTGCTATAGTTTGTTAACCAGCATTTGTTGGGTCATCCAGTAAAATCCAGAATTTAAAACTCTTCTCCACACACACAAAAAAAACCTCTTAATGATCAAGGTCCACTATATCTTAAAGGGTAGTTACACATTTTCCAAGAGGAGCCCTCTGCTCTCAGACTGCAGGTTTACTTGTGGTTCCTTGAGTTTCGAAAACTGGAATGGGAGCTTAAGCTGTGTTGTTCCTCCTCAGCAGAATTTCTGATCTGCTAGGAAAGTTTATAGCTGTCCACAGACAGCTGCTGCTTCCTGTTGCTCCCTTGCCTGGCACTTATTAACGCACTCTTTAATCGGCTTTAGTAAAAATGGACTAACTTGGAACGAGTTCAATTGTGTTCTTGAAATGTCCTAAAATTACTTCTTTTTTTTTGGTGCAGAAAGGTGACATGAATCCACCACCCCTAAACCTATCAACTTAAAGACAGGTCTACATTACAGGTGTCCAACTCCAGTGCTCGAGGAGGATGTCCTGCGTGTCGGGGATGTTTCCCTGCTTCAACACACACGATTCAAATGAAAGGATCATTCTAGCTGGCCAGCTTGTCTGTAGGAGTCTGGTAATGACAGTTATTTGTATCATGGTGTGCCCGATGGACCATAATTATCATATTTCTACGATAACTTCAACCTCAATAGTCCAAAGTGTCAGATAGTTTCACCAACCCTCTAAAAAAAAGCGAGTATTTCTTCATGACCGTCATTCAACATTAGTCTGATTTGGAATCAGATCCATCTGTTCGTTTCCGGCGTTTTATTGATGTTATCTTTATTCTCTCTCACACAGACACGCCTGATTGAACCCCACGCCTTCAGCCGACCGGCCTCTCCTGCTCCGCCGCTGTGGTGGCGTGGGATGACTGGAGCGAGGACGCACCGGTGCGCTCCTCTGGGTCCCGCCTGTCTGGCAGCAGCGCAGCAGGGACCCACGGAGCTCCACATCCCTGCTCTGCACCATCAGGGACACACTTCGGTCCAACAAACGGCAGCTCCACTACAACTTCTAATAAATCCTCCTGGATAGAAAGAGAGTTTCAAGACGCGCAGGGTAGTGGGAGTGGTGTGTAAGCACCAGAGAGCGAGGACTGGAGAGTCGCTGCTCACATTTCTGGTATGTTTGTAATCCAGGACGGGAAGGTAAAGTAAACATGGAGATGCCCGGGCGCTTAGCTGGTGCGTGGACTCCCTCTGATGAGCCTTCATCCAGCACACTCATTTTAGCTCGTGGCCTTTCTGTTACAGTCGCTCTATCAGCAGCACCATTTCCTCGGCCGTCCCTTCACATCAAAATCAAGATTAAAAAAGAAAGGAAAAAGAAGAAGAGTGCGTTAGGGAGAACCCGCCCGACAGGACAGGTGAACAAGCTGGTTTTAACGTTAGACGAAACGAACCCCCCCCAACAAAAAAAAAAAGTTAGTTTTTTCTGCGTAATTACCGGGAGGAGGGGGTCCTGTCAGCAACAAGTATTCTGCCGTGACTCTGTGCCCACAGCGTCCTATCCCGCACACTTACCCGTCATGAAATCCAAGCAGAGTAAATATGACACACACACACACACACACGGTTAAGGTGACACTCACCGTGGCTGGTTCCGCGCTCCGACGCCGTGGCTATTTATAAGGCACTTAGGACCATAAAAGCCGGAGAGCACCGGCGGAGGAGGAGCCTACATCCCACCCGACACGACCCACGGACCGACCGACCGACCGAGCCGCGAACCGAGCCCAGCCTGCGCTCACGGACGCGCTGGACGCTCGTCCACGAGAGGCCTAACGGTCTCCAGCCCAGTGCGCCACAGCTCCTGCTCGCAAGCACACTTCAAAAATGAAATAAAAAACTCAAGCGTGGGAAAAGAGGGGAGAGGAAGCCAGAGTTGCGAGACGTAGGAATATGTTTTCTTTTACTGATAATTGTTTTTATTTAATTCAGAAGCACAGTTCTTATTTCATCTTGCATTTCCTTTG
>JAOWBL010003963.1:0-11672 GCA_028564865.1 Zenarchopterus dispar | reverse complement strand
ATATATATATATATATATATATATATATATATATATATATATATATATAAATCTATATATATATATAATGCATTGGCTGTTTTAAAAAATGAAAAAATTGAAGAGGGTGTTTTTGAATTTTTAAAAAAATGTGTTTTCTTGAAACTCTTACGACCTCTAATCCTCAAGCTAAGCATCAGCATGGAAACAAACTGAGACTCATTTTAGTTTGCACACAGTATCACCACATAGCTGGAATAAATCCAGCGCGGCCAACACTAACTGCAAAGCAGATCATGCAAGCATAATGGAGTCTGTCATTTGAAATGGATGAAGTTCCATTAGAGAGTGACATGTTCACAGGAGTAAGTGTGATAAAGGGCAAAGCTCAACAATCTCTCTTTTTATTCTAACAACATGAAAGACAAAGAGGCATCCAAAGATGGACAAATCAACAAGCAATAAAAGAAAACAAAAAAAGAGAACATATGCTTCCAAAATACTCTCATTTTTTAAATACTTTTTGGCACAGTCACTGGGAATTAACAGAACTTTCTTGGTTTTATGTTTTCACTTTTTGGTATTGGTATTGACGTATCCACTCTTTATGAAGTTTATTTATTGACTGAACAAGCAGAACAGAGATGACAGACCTGCAACACACACACACACACACACACACACTTCTTTTCTTTCAACACTTATAACAGCTTTGTGACATTCACCATTACATCTTTCACATGAATACGTAGACACACTCCCATAGTGTATGTTACACATTTCCAAAGTTAAAGAACAAGCTCAAGTGGACCTGAATATGTGCACCAAAAACTCAAGCACAAAGAATGTGTTCATGGAAGTAAAAAAAATTGCACATGATGTATCACATACACCCAACCTCATTCTGATGTAAATGAAGGTTGCTGATTTTAATTTTAAAAATGATTACAATTAACTTCCTAAGACCTGATGTAAACACGAGACAACAACATCTTGTTGTCTATGTCATATTTATTTTCTTAACTAGGGCCCAAAGCAACAAGAAGAAAAATTGCACCAGATCTTAGGAGGTTAATAATAATCAAAAAAACATACTGTAACCAATCATTAATATGCCAGCTTAGATTTAAGTTTTTGAGGGACAACTCAAGTATAACTCTTGCGATGGACTGGCGACCTGTCCTGGGTGTACCCCTGCCTATTGCCTGAAATGGCTGGGATTGGCTCCAGCAGACCCCCGTGACCCTGTAGATGAATTCAGGAATAGAAAATGAATGAGTGATTGGAACTGGAGTATAGAATTCAGCTGCCTGGTTCATATTTTGAGAACTTTGAGCAAACAAAAGAGGACTGTTGCTGATGCGCTGTTCTAAACGCCATTGAGAAAACATTGCCAAAGCCATTGGATAAACCTGGCATGCCAGGTGCAATGTGAGGAATTCCACTGGCTCATCCAAGAACTTTTTTTTTTTAAAAGCATAGTAGACCTAGACCCTTCCCATTGCAATGACATAGAGAGTGGTGCCAGCTTTGATTGGATCACTGCTTCACACTGGACACTTGCAAAGGACATCCACCATCTGGCATCATCAGTAGCATCAGTGGATGGGTCCATGGCCTCCACATCCTCTCTGCTAACGGAGTTAAGCTAGTCATACATGCCAAACTGCCATCACTTCCCAATCTCTGGTCTCACCCAGTTTCTTCTCTTCTATTCACCTCTTCTCCTGGGACTATTGGCATGCAAGCTGGTACGCTGTCAAACTGATGAGGTCATGCTCATGTTGGTAGGCAGCTGGTATGTATTCTCGTCTCAGCCTTTACAGGATCCTCTGTGTCTGGGATGGAAATCTGCTCACTATAGAGTTTTGAGGTGAGTACTGACAGGTTCCTGCTGTGAACCATATTTTTATATACCAAATCCCTAAACACTGCCAATACGCTATTATATAGTAGCTGTTAGTTGAAAACAAGTTCAGTAAGTTATGTGGTCAGCCAGAACATTTTAAACATGACAACAAATGTCAATATGTGTCAGAGACAAGTTTGATATAAATTACACAAAGGCTCATGTTACTCATAGCTTAGAAAATAGGTCTTGGGTTACTCTGCACACGTTACATGCAGTAACGTGTGCAAACATGTCAATGGTTCTGTAACTTTTACCCTGAATATGCAGGATGTATGAGACATACACTGGCCATACGTCAAGAAATTGCTCTTAACCTATGTAGAACCTACACATCACTTATTTGACGAATGCCAGCACATACGCTTGGTAAAGGCTCTTGCCAAGTGAGGCTCTTGGTGAGGCTCTTGCCAAGGTATGGCAGAGCCTCAAGCTCAGTTGTATGATTTTATTTTGTTATTATTATCATTGTTGTTATTAATGTTGTTATTATTATTATTAGTAGTAGTGACAATATTCATTTGGGAAACACACACAAAAAAATAGAAATGAAAAATGATAAGGTGGAGTAAAACTGTCTTATAGCAATGTTTTTTCCTTCCCTTACTGTAAATAATTCCAGTTATGGTGCATCCACATTCAAAAGAGCAACACGGAGTGTGAAGAAAGAAATAAGAAATTGGATGAAACAAGAAAATAAAAGTATATCCATGTATTTATGTTGACATATATATCTTTTTTTCTTTGATGCTGCTCCCTTCAGGGGTTGCAAGTTGTCCTTCTCTATCTAACTCTATCCTCTGCATCTTCTTCTCTCACACCAACCACCCTCATGTCCTCCTTCACTACATCCATATATCTTCTCTTTGGTCTTCCTCTAGGCCTCCTGACTGACAGTTTCCACCTTAATATTCTTTTTTCAATAAATTCACTCCTCTGTACATGTCAAAACCATCTCAGTCTGACCTCCCTGACTTCATCTCCAAAACATCTAATGTGCCATCACCCTGATGTACTCATCCCAGATCCTTTACATTCTTGTCTCTCCCAAAGAGAACCTCCAGATTTTAATTTCTGCTACCTCTAGTTCTGCCCCCTGTATCTTCTTCAGTGCCACTATCTCCAAATCATACATCACTGGTCTCACCACTGTCTTGTACATCTTTCCTTTCATTCTTACTGACAACCTTATTTAACACATCACTCCTGACACTTTGCTCCACCCATTCTAATCTGCTTCCACATGTTTCTTCACATCTTTTCCACACTCTCTGTTGCTCTGGTTGTTGACACTAAGTACTTAAAATCCTCCACTTTCTTTATTGTTTCTCCCTGTAACCTCACTGTTCCTCTTGAGTCCCTCTCATTTACACACAAGCACTCTGTCTTGCTGCGGCTAACCTTCATTCCTCTTCTTTCCAAAGCATACTTCCACCTCTTCAAATTTCCCCCCACCTTCTCCCTGCTCTCACTACAGATCACAATGCCATCTGCAAACATCATGGTCCATGGAGATTCCTGTCTAATGTCATCTCTCAGTCTGTCCATCACCATAGCAAACAAGAAGGGGCTCATAGCTGATCCATGGTGCAGTCCCACTTCCATGTTGAACTACTCTGTCACACCTAGGGCACACCTCACAACCGTCTTACAGCTCTCATACATGTCCTGCACCACTCTAACATACTTCTCTACCACTCTAGCCTTCCTCATACACTACTACAGTTCCTCTCTAGGCACCCTGTCATAAGCTTTTCTAGATTTACAAAGACCCAATGAAGCTCCCTCTGGCTTTCCCTGTACTTCTCCATCAACAACCCAAAAAGCACGTACTGCATCTGTAGCACTCTTTCTTGGCATGAAGCCATGGTGCTGCTCACAAATGATCACTTTTGTCCTTAGCCTAGTTTATGAGTCTCTCCCAGAGCTTCATTGTATGGCACATCAACTTTATTCCACTATAGTTGTCACAACTCTACACATCTCCATTGTTCTTAAAGATGGGCACCAATACACTTCACCTCCACTCCTCGGGCTCCTCTCGCTCTCTAAGATCTTGTTGAACAGCGAAAGTCAAAAACTCTACCGCCACCTTTCCAAGACAGTTCCATACATCCAGAGAAACAACTTCCTTTCCACTCTTCATCCTCTTCAACACCTTCCTAACTTCACTTTTACTAATCTTTGGTGTTTTGTGGTCCACAATGGTCACCTCTTCTATGCTTCGTTCTCTCACATTTTCCTCATTAATCAACTCTTCAAAGTACTCTTTCCATCTACCTATCACACTTCTGGTTCCTGCCAATACATTTCCTTCTTTGTCCTTCATCTCCCTAACCTGCTGCACATCCTTCCCATCTGTCTCTCTGCTTCTCTAACCTGTACAAATCAGTCTCGTCTTCCTTGCTGTTCAGACTAGCATACAAGTCCATCATACGCCCTCTGTTTGGCCTTTGCCACCTCTGTCTTCACCTTATGCTGCATTTCCCTGTACTTCTGTCTATTCTCTTCCATCCCCTTTCTGTCCCACTTCTTAGCTAACCTCTTTTTCTGTTTACACTCCTCCACTTCCCCATTCCACCACCAAGTCTCCTTGTCTATCTTCCTCCCAGATGACACACCAAGTATTCTCTTAGATGTCTCCCTGATCACATTATTTGCAGTTGTCCAGTCATTTGGAAGCAATCCAGAGCCTGTCTCAACTTCTTCCTGAAAGCCACACAACACTCTTCCTTTTTCAGCTGCGCTTCATTCTCTTCTCTGCCTTTGTCCTCTTCTTCTTCTTCTGGATCCTGGACTACCTCCTTAACCGGCCCCAGTTTGTGAAAGCCTGGGACTGTGTCTCTGACCTTCTAACCTCCAGTGTGGGTGCCCCCCAAGGGACCGTCCTGGCGCCCTTCCTCTTCAACCTCTACACTTCTGACTTTAGACACAACACAGACAGCTGTGCCCCGCATAAGTTCTCAGATGACTCTGATTATCGGCCTCATCACTGGCAATGACGACGCAGAGAACAGAGGATTGACTCAGGACTTTGTAGACTGGTGTCAGCAAAACCACCTCCTCATCAACTCAGGAAAGACCAAGAAGATGATGGTGGACTTCTGCAGGTCTACTGCCCCTATGTCAGTGAACATCCAGGGAATGGACATTGAGAGTGTGAACTCTTGTAAGTACCTGGGTGTTCACCTGAACAACGAACTGGATTGGTCAAACAACACGGATATACTGTATAGGAGGGGACAGAGCAGACTGTACCTCCTGAGGAGACTACAGTCTTGGAGTGAAGGGGGCACTTCTGAGGACTTCTTATGACTCTGTTGTGGCATCAGCCATCCTATACGGTGTGGTCTGCTGGAGCAGCAGCATCACAGAGAGAGAAAGGGGCTAGACAAGATCATCAGGAAGTCCAGCGCTGTCCTTGACTGTGCTCTGGACTCAATGAGGGAGGTGGGTGACAGAAGGGTCCTGGCTAAACTAACATCTATGCTGGAGCATGAGTCACAACCCCTGCAGGACGCCCTGTCTGGTCTGGAGAGCAGCTTCAGTGACAGACTGATCTGAAACTATGGTTGGGTACTAGCTTAAGTTGAGTAGAATCTTGGGGTTTTACTTATTAAAAGTAAGGAAAAAATGGAATAGGAGATTGATAGCGGATCAGTTCAGCATCTGTCATGGTGTGGGCTATGTACCAGTCCCTTGAGTTAAAGAAAGAGTTTTTTTTTCTAAAAAAAGTGAGATTCTCTGTTTGATGTTCAATCTTTGTTCCTGCTCTTAGATAGGGTCATACATTGTGTGTTAAAACTGAAAGAATTACATTGCAAGTACATGCAGCTGAAATGAGTTTCCTTCACTGGGTGCTGGACTCCTCGTAATGCCTCATTTGCATAGGGACTGGAAGGACCATGGTCTGGTTTTGCACAGTCCTCAGGTCTCATCTGGAGTGTTTAAAAAGTGGTGCACTTGAAGTTCTATATCCTTGCTGGATTTGTGGGATTAAGACTTCCTGCCAGCTCAATCTACTGTGTGTAAATTGATGTGACTTTCACACAGTCCAATGCCTAAATACAGTCAATGAGTATTTTTAGCAGACCAGAGCAGATGGTCACTTCAGAGATACTTCTAATCTGCTCCACAGGGCCTTCTGTGAGAATACTTTCATTCACTAGAAAGGGTGCAGTTCACACGAGCTGGCAGGGTGCTGCTGTTTCAGTTCTGCCATGTTGGACAAGAGTTTGATAGTGTGAGAAGCTCAGTCATCTGAGAGGGATGTGAAGTAGAGTCACTGCCTCTCCACATCGAGTGAAGACAAATGAGGCTGTTTGAACTAGTTGGTATGTCTCCTGCATGCCTCCTTGATGAGATGGCCAACCAAGGTAAATCAATTTTTTCCTCAAAAGAATTTCCACAAAAATTGATCATTTATAAAAGGTATAAACTATAAACAGTAGTCAAAAAACCTGAAAAAAATAAAGCTATCAAAACAAATCTCAAACTGGATATCTTGTGCATGTAGTGACACGTACTGATAACAAATATAAAAACAAACCAGTTAACATATACTCTCTGAGAATTTACAGTCAAATAAACATACACTCAACCAGCCACACACACACACACACACAAACACACAAAACTATGTAGGCAGACAGCAATGTGACAGTGCAGGGAGAAAGCCTAGCCAATCTGCATTAATATTTATGGGCCCCTTTGCAAAGAGAGAAACATTGATAAGTTGTCGTTTTGAATGACGATGATTTTATTTGAAAAAATTGCATTAAAGAAAAATATTCTGGTCAAATAAAGAAATAGAGAGGGTATGTAGAGGAGAACCCCCACAGAGAATCATTATGTCAACCTCCACAGACTGAAAGCATGTGAGACAGAAACTATATTGAGGAATGAAAAATTAGAAAAAAAATATTTTTCAAAAAAGTATTTCATATTTTAGCTTTTGTAGCCTGCAAAGACTCATGAATGACATTTTTTCTCCCTGTGAAATAAGGAGAAGATGAATAATATTAGGTATGAATGTTAATGATTACTTATAGAACTTGAAAGAAAACATTTTACATAAAAGACTGGAAATAGCAGTAAACATAGGTTGGCTATATTCAAAACATAAAATAAAATAAAAATGCACAGATCTAAAACAATAAAAAAGTTAAGCCTTCGAAATAAGAAAAGACATAAAATGCACAATTAACTGTTAAAAATGTGGTAAGCTGACTTCTACATAAAAACTGCTTCATGATCTTGTCAGTGCTGTAAGGTAATCACGGACAGACATGATGAGAGAAAAAGTATGAGGAAGGAAATTAAAGGTAAAGAGTGAAAGTAATTGGACTGCCTCTTGATGTCATGAAATAGAGTAGTAATAACACAAGTCATATTACATGTTATGCAGAGAAAATGAGCATTAGGAAAGAGAGACTTAAATTATACATCAGATGACCAGGGAATATTCAATTAGAAAACATGGAAATAAACATTTGGTAAAAGGAAAAATAATGCTGGAATGATTTGAAGGAATCTAGAATAGTAAAACTGGCAAGAAAGCTAAAACACAAAAAAGAAACCAGTAAAAAACTGGTAAGAATAACAAAAATCCATGGAAAGAAAGATGTCATGGGAGATAGTCTGAGGGACAAAGTTAAAACTAAGAAAGGATATATGGGGAAAAAAGGAAAGTAACAGATATGCATCCAGTTTGGCCAAGGATTCATGTCTGTTCACATACACAACCATCTGCATTGTGAACATTTCTTGCATCAGGCATACCAGTATGTGTGATACTGGCGACTTCCACTTGGGGGCAGAGGATAAACACAGTCTCATAAACACTCCCATACAATTTACAATAGTAAATACTGTTGGAAGAGGAAGTGGTTTCTTTCTTCTTCTTTTTTTTTAATTGAAACGTTTCAAACAAGTTACTTGAATGAATAAAAAGTACAAGTATAAATTAGAAAAGGACCAACATTGCACAAACATAATAATACAAAAACGTATTACTTAGCTAGTGGAGAATATAGGCAAGGAGAATATTCATTTGGAGTGTCATTTTAAAACTGAAAACCAGAGGGTATTGGTGAACTGACATCAACACAAATTCTTAAAGGACTATGTAAGTCAGTGTGTGTATTTTTTAATGACAACAATCAATATAGCTAACAACTGAATAATAATAATAATAAAACATTTTTAAAAATCCTTTTTTTATTCTTTTTTTGGTCTGTTTGCAGGTAGTTGACATAACATTTTCCAACATGTGGTCTGTCTGATGGCAGGGGTGTGCTTACTTGTGCTATGAGTGATACAGAGAGCAGATAGACATTTTTTCTCTGTAAACACGTGACCAAAACCATGCTTGGCTTTGGTATACAGACTGGAGACTAAAACTTAAATATTGCAGAAATTTCTCTCCTAAACTCAATAAAACTCTCCAGAATGTTCACTCTCATTCACCTTCTCTCCCTTTCAAAGCTGTTGGTCAGACTTCACTCATTTAGCATATATTTACTAGGGTGTTTAATGTGCAATATGAGACACCATCAGAAAACCCTCCTTTTCTATTTTCAGTAACTGTTTATATTTTTTAAATTTTATTTATTTACTTTAACAAACCATTTAGAAGTCACAGTACCACTTTGTGAGATGGAGAAGATCTTGTTACAAATGTGTAATACATTGGTGAATATATGTAGCTCTATTTCTCGAGATTTTGGTAGTTTTTGAATTTTTACAAATATCATAAATGGTCTCGGAATTACAGATATGAGATGTTGCATTCCAAATCCTGTAAGTGGCAGTTACTTACTACAATGCCTCTAGAGGTCATCATGTACACATTGAATATTTTTTGAAGTTGTACATAACTTGCCAAAGAATGCAAGATAGTTGACACAGCCATGATGTGTTCACTTACGTGTTGTAAATTGTAATTATATTTCAGGCCTAAGAATTATCGAAACAAAAACAACAATAAATTAATTAAATTTTAAGGAAGAAAGGCAAATGCCAAATTGACATACTTTTTCATTCATGTTAAATTTGTGTAGTTTATTTTAGAAATGAGAAGTAAACAAAGTGCATATACTCAAAGAGCTCAGAAGGAAGTAAAAGTAGGTTCTTAGTTTACCTTGTTTAATGTATAACATCATATCCAAACATCCTTTCCCTATCCCCATGCTTGCTGATGAACAATGCTCACATAGTGGGAGACAGTGGATGTTGTGAATAAGTCTCTCTTCTATCAACTGCCCCTGTTGTCTGGAGCACGGAGCTGATTTTCATTAGCGATAGTGCTCACACAAATCAAAAAGTCAAGGTATTCAGGCACCATGCCATGCTTCTTTAATTTCCTGTTGTTGAAAGACTGAAGGATTGTGGGGGAGCAATGAGAAACAGGAAGCATGATAAAGCTGGAGTATAGCTGCCCTTGGAAATGGAGGAGGTTGTAAACAAGTGAGTGTTTAGATGTTTTTCTTGCTACAATGTGCATGTATAAATCAAGTCATGGGATTGTGTGTTTCTTTGAGCATGGGGAAATGTTTACCTCTGTTTACAGGTCTCCATACCAGGTTGGTAACAGATGTGAGCTACTGTGGGCTCCTGAGCAAGGCCCCTAACCCCCAACTGCTCCCTGGGTGCTGTAGCAGCCTACTGCTCCTAGTGTTACTAGTGGCAGGTTAAAAGCAGAGGACCAATTTCTGTGTGTTTTGTGAGATATATATTGACAAATAAAGATCATCATTATTATTATTATTATACTGCTCATTAAAGCATTGCTTCTATGGAAACCATGCTATGGCTGACTACTAGAAGGCAGTGGATAGGGTGGATATGTAATGAACCTGAAAAACATTACCATGTATATATAGTCACAGTACCCTTGTGTTGGCGCAAAACTTAAATTTCACAAAGTAAAACCTGTAATGGAAATGCTTTTAATTTGAAAAAAACTACCAAATATCACAAAAACCTTTTTACGCTGTTGAGGTGGGGTTTTTTTTTTTAGACATGTTGATAACCCAGTTTAGTTCAAAAGTGCAATGCAAAGCATTTTTGCAGGTCTCTAGCATCATCTAGATGTGACGCAGTCAATCCAAAGTTGTCAAGCTTTTTCTGGACTCACGATGTAGTTGTACTACAACACTATTTAAACATTATGCATGACTGCAATAAAGAAGGGCTTTACTTTTGAAAAATCATTTGAATAATCCCCCGCTGCCGTCTTCTTCTGTTTACTATCTTCACAACAGTGGTAGCAGTAATACATCCATCCATCCATTTTCTATACCCGCTGAATCCTTTACTGGGTCACATGGGTCTGCTGAAGCCAATTCCAGCCCATTGCAGGCAAAAGGCAGGGGTACACCTGGACAGGTCGCCAGTCCATCGCAGGCCCACATACATAGATGAACAAGCACACACCCTCATACCTATGGGCAATTTAGAGTTGTCAATCAACCTAACATACATGTTTTTGGACTGTGGGAGGAAACCGGAGTACCCGGAGAAAATCCACACAAGCACGGGGAGAACATGCAAACTCCACACAAACAGAGTCCTGCCAGGAATTGAACCAGGAAGCTTCTTGTTGTGAGGCAACAGTGCTAACTACTAAGCCACCGTGCTGCCCACAGCAATACTATATTTTGCAATAATTTGCCCAAAACTATGCTTTTGTCCATATTCTTCATAGATGAGACATTCTTTTTCTTTGTTTTGAAGAGAAGTCTTGCAGGACGAGATAGGGAGAGTTACAGAGATACCTGGAGAAAAAACTAAGCGTGTTACACTCTTACAGAGAAAAACACTGTTCAATGGAAACACCAACTCTCTGCAGTGGTACCTTTGTTGAATATTCAGTTTCGCTTTTGTTTTGCAAAAATTTTAATGAAAATTCACCTGATCTAAACCGTATATATATTTGTTAACAGGAGAAACATTATTGATCTACCTGGAAAAAAAAAAAAGTTTTGAGAGGCCCAAATTTGAAATTAGAACTAATAGAGCATTATCATAATACAGTATTTGTCACACCGCGCAGAAATCGAAAGCCTGAACCCCAATGCGGAATAGCCAAACCCAGGTTTAATAAAACAAAAGAACCAAAACAGAGATCCAACATTAACTTTAGCCGAGAACGTAGCAAGACGAGGAACAGGGCGAAACATAAACAACGAACTGGCGACGAGACAACGGACGACAAGGCAATATATACACAAATGAAACTAAACATGACAGGTGTAGATAATCAGGGCAGGGGAAGTCTAACTGACGAAACAGGAAAAAGGAAAGTCAAACCAAAACAGCCCTTCAAAATAAAGGACAGAAACAAACCAAAGACTAAACCCATGACAGTATTTTACTATATCAGAATATGGACAAATTAAATTAAATGGACAACTTAAATTAAAGTATCTTGAAGTATACATCAAGATAGAAGCTCCTGGTTCAAATCCCTGTTGAGGTTTTTGTGTCAATTGTTTTCTTTTTTTTCTTAATACATTATACACCCACTGCTTACAAGATTCATTGTTATTAAAAAGGCATTTTTATATTAAATCACAAAGAGCCCATATTTAACGAGCATTAGGCAGTGTAAATACAAGATTTTTAATCACCTCTCAGGTGCCTGAAGGTGAGTTGCAGGTGGGAAGAGGAGTCAGGGGACATGATGATTGGTACTGCGTAAAATAGAGAGCACCCCTATATTCCCCGGGGCCTATGTTCCCCGGGGCCTATGTTCCCCGGGGCCTATATTCCCCGGGGCCTA
>JAOWBL010003961.1:0-11674 GCA_028564865.1 Zenarchopterus dispar | reverse complement strand
ATTGATTTCTTGAGGTGAGTTGGTCAGGATCCCAGACGAGTCTTTAATAGTAGGAATAATTGCTTTTTCTTTATTTCATTTGATTTGATTAGCTAAATATCTACCTGATTTATTGTTATGGTTGTATTTGTGGATGTATTTGGCTATACAGGTAAATTATGGATTTAAAGTTTATCCTAGTAACATACTGTATGTTTAGGGTATAAAACTGAGCCTGTGGTAATTAGATTTAAGTTTTATCCATCTATCCATTTTCTAGACCCGTTGAATCCATTCTGGGTCACGGGTTCTGCTGGAGCCAGCCCATCATAGGTGAGAGGCAGGGGTACACCCTGGACAGGTCGCCAGTCGATTTAAGTTTTCGTCAAACTTTATTTAAAGATAGACAAGATGGTCTTCACTGTACTCCAACTATGGTACAAGTTGCTAGGCATCCAAAAAGCTTTCCAGAAGTGGTTATCAGATATTAACTATTTTTGAGTTGATGCGAAGGATGAATACTACCTGTTACCAAAAAAAAAAAAAAAGTAATGTCTTTAGATGGAGCCTGTTGATGATGAGGAGAAGAGAAGCTGTTGGAACAGAGAAGCTGTTTCAAGGAAGATGAGGATGTGGGTCCACAATATTCTCAAATATAGACAGAAGTTGGGAGTTTTGGGCTTGCCCCGGAGTAGCAGCTGTATGCTGACTGCTTTTGGCTGAGGGACCAGTTTTTCTGTTAGGAAGAGAAACACTGAGGCGTACAACTGTGTCATGATTTGAGAAGCTGGGATAGCTGATCACTTCAAAATAAAGTTTTGCTGTGAAGGTGTATGAGTGCACACTTCACTCCACCCATTCATCCTATACCAAAGCTTTTCTCTGTAAGTCTTACTGTTGGTTCAGGAAAGCAGCACTAAAACCAGCTTCCCCTTCATCCCATTTGTGTTCCGTCAGATTATCTGCAACTCGATGTATTGAGGTGTCCTCACAGAGTGTTTCACATTCTTGGTATGCTCACTTCTGTGTGTCCTTTCAAAGATGGTCTGTACTTGAAATAAAAAAAAAAATATTATAAGTGCGGCCCGTACCTGTCTATATCTGAAAGACTTTCTGACATAACAGGAGAATAGTTTTTCATTTGAGTTTTTGGTTGCTTTTTTCTTGTATTTAAAACAAATAAACTCATTGATTACATTGTTTGGCTTTTTTTCTGTTCCATTATTTATGATTTAGCTTAAGAAAAAAAATGACACTGTTTTTTTTTTCCTAAAAAAAAAAAAATACAAAAGCAGAACACAAATCATTTCACAGTTTTGGTCTTTTTAAATAAATAATCAATGGCTTTCAAACTAATAACATCAGGTAATTCATGTTGGAGAATGTTTCACATTTGTCACCATAATTTAACGGAGACAAAAAGTTGAAGATACCAACATTTTTCTTCCCCTGAGGTAAAACAGTTGTAGAAAGGTTTCACACTGAGTTTAGAGACCTTAATGGCAATATGAGTCTTGAAAAACAGGTCCTGTTCACTGTAATTGACAAACTTGTAGCAAGAGGTACTTTCCTTTTGCAATAGAGATCATTGAAGACTTGGGCTACAACTCATTTTACGATGCAGACAGCAAAAGTCTAACAGCTTCAGTGGCAGTGGTGAACAACCGCAGAAAACATTATCATCACTAAAAAGTGAAAACTGGCATTAAAGAGATTATCACACGTTATTAATGTGAACTGGGAAAAGAAGCAGTCCTAGCACCGAACCCTGGGAAACCTCTCAAGAGACCTGTAAAGTGATGGAGGTGGCTCCTACTGTTTATATACAATATTCTGGAGCAATGATAAAAACTAGGAGACACCGGTATTATCAAGGATACTAATTAATATGTCATGATCTGCTTTGCAACTGCTTTTTCTTTCTTTCTTTCTTTCTCAAATGCTTTCAATAGATCAGTAAATAATGCAGCATAATATCTTTTGCAATCAGACACTTTAAATATGTCATCTACAATCTTGGGGGCAGCTGAAATCCAGTGAAATGACGTGTGATTGTGATATTTTCAATAACATGTTTTTATGTTCCATTTAAATCTGCTGGCCTGACTGCTGTGTTGATCTCTCTTGGTTAACATGCTTTCTGTCTCACTGGGAATTTAGAAACAAAAATACCCAGCAGTCATAAATCCAGAGACTGAGCTCCAGCAGAGCAACATGGTGAAGGATTCCTGGTGTGAACTGGCTCCAGCTTCCAATACACCACTGTCTGACTAATTCTGGGTTCTGTGGTAACTTAGCAACAGATGCTTATGGTACTGAAGACAAATGGGGGAGCGTGTTGAATACACAAACTGCTGTTTTCCAGGTGTTCCTGCAGTGGCAGGAATAGGAATCCCTGTAGGATTTCTGTGGATGTTAGCTTGGAGAAGCAGCCAGATTTTTTAAATCAAGAAATTAGCTTCTCTTTTAAGGTTACCCAATTATATTTGAATGTTAATGTTAGACTTTTTAATAGCTAGAATCCATCAGGATCTGGGGAATTGACTCCAGTGACATTAACTCCTTCTTAAACAGGTCTGTTTGGGGGTTTTTGCTTTAAAATGGTGCAAGGAACATGGCCAATAAAATTACAGAGGTAATGTCTAAAAGTTTATTCAGTTGATGAACACACTATTTAGTTTTCTGCATAAAGGTCTTAACAGAGTGACCGTCAGCCAGTGGACTAGATAGTGATCCAGCCTAAGACTGATTTTCCCATTATGTCATAGAGTGTTTAGAAATGCTTTGAGGAAGAATGTTTGTGGGAATTGATCCTACCCAACCCAAGTTATTTTGATACTGAACAAAGGAGAGGAACAAACAAGTCTGGGAGTTAGTTGGAATGCACCCACAATCCTGGTCCTCAAGAGCTACTACCCTTCAGGTTTTAGATGTTGCCCTGCATCACCACACCTGATTCTCATGAATGGTCATTAATAGGTTGACATCAAGATCTGAACAACTCTGTCGGTGACAAAGCCACTTGTGTCATGGTGTGAAGAAGCAGGGCAACATCTAAAACATGCAGGACAGTAGCTCTTGAGGACCAGGATTGGACACCCCTGGACTACCCGAAGCTCCTAAAACCATGCCTCTAATTTTGCATATATGTGTGATTCAATCTTATCTACTGGATGAGGTATTTAAAAATTTACCTGTGCAGTTGTCATGGATGTGAACTCAGAGACCAAAACAGTTTTGTACCAGGTTGTAAATATGTTTATTCTGCTGCAAAAATAGGGCATTTTAATTTGGAGGTCAGTGGAGATTGACTCGTGTTTATAGCCAGCCACTAGTGGTCTTTAGAGAAACTGCAATATTCTTCACTATCAGGTTTTTATCAGACTACCAAGCCAAATGTAACTGCTTGATCTGAACAAACCACAATACATCTGTAACAATGTTCTATGGACAGCTGAGACCAAAGTGGAGTTGTTTGATCTTTATGCCCAGCACCATGTTTGGAGAAATTCAAAGAGCATTTTATCACAAACACCTCACACCCACCATGAAGCATCTGAGAAGCATGATGGTGGAGGGGTAATGATTTGGGACCTGGAAACTTTGAAGTCATTGATTAGACCATGAACTCCTCCACAATTGATGAAATCACACAGAAAACCTCTACTTTGGTTCTGAAGATATTTATCACACATGGATTTTTTTTCAGATGTTTGATAATTTCATTCAATTCTTTGTGAATCGCTTCATTTTGTACTCACATTGTCATTCCTTTCATGTTGTGTTTTCTTTCTCTCCTCTGAATTTAATTCTCTCTTTATTCTCTGGGAGACCTTCGTGGTCCTCTTCATTGTTCAGGTTTCTCCTCATTCATGCTCTTTTTCTGTGCATAAATGTGGCTATGAATGCCAGTACCCTCTGCTGAATAGACATCATGTTTGAGGGAAGACATCCTGACAGAAAAGTCTGTCTGATTTGCTCACACCTGATTTCCCCTGTAAATATTTGTCCTATCTTGCCTGAATCGCTCCAACATTTCTGAGGTATTTTGATGTGGTTGATTCCTGCAGCATTTTCCCCCTTGAAGAAAGATAAATAAGCAGAAAGATGAGTGAAAATATTCCCTCAATCATGGCTGTTTTGCATGTCTGCTCTGTCCTGAATTTACCCCCTCCCTTTAGGCTTTATCTTTTCTCTCCCTCACTCAGTCTGTGCCTTTAAATTTCTCAGCTCTGTCTTCTCTAAAAAATAAATAACTGTCAGTCTGAAAAGCCAGAAGGTAGTTTAATACCACTGCCAGATGGTCTGAAGGTCCAGAGGAAGAATAATATGTCCTGGCTTCTGTTAAAACATAAATAATGAAAAGAAAAACATCTTTTCTTTTTTGTGTTTTTGCTTAACTCCTTCCTAATGAGGCCTCGTTTTAACATTCCTGGTCTAAAATGACTTACCTAATCTGATATGTGTATTTCTCAGCAAATTCAAGTTGTATATGAAAAACCCCAGTATCAGAATAAAGCTAACACACTTAAAATTCTAGCAGAATATAAAATTAAGTCTGCATATTACTAGGCCAGAGTAACTTAAGATGGAACACAGCAGAAATATGGCGTTATCTCTCACTTTCAGAGTGAACATCTGTCTGGATTCATGCAGTCTAGAAATTCATTTAAAAACATCTCATCATTTAGTAGACCACCATCGAGTTTCCTGTTGTGTAACACAGATTTAGAGAGGTTTGTTTAAACAAGGAAAAAAGAGGACTGTTTAGATCAACTTTCCAAATTGGCCATTTAAGCCCATTTAGTGTGTCACTGTGTCACTGCATTTTTTTTTGAAGTACTAAGCTGTTGAACTGGTATGTTTGACATATTTGTCAATAAATGTTTTAATTCATTTCAAATTGACCTGTAAGTGTTTGTACAAGTCCATATGTTAGGAACAGCTCAATGGATTTAGATGATTGACACCTTTACGGAATGTTCACAGACTTTTGAATCACTGAACAGTTCACAAATCATTGTCACTTTAGACATTATCTAATCACAAAGAAGAAAAGACTGTTTCACAGTCTGCTATTTCAGTGAGTTTTGGCTCAGAGTGGTCACACACTTACAATCTGTGGAGTCTCAGCTTTAAACTGATAGCAGGGTAGTGTTTGTAGTATGCAGCAGCTTGAGACAGTTTTCTGTGGCTTTCTGAGTTTTTTTGCAATGTGTTCATACATTAGTTTTCCATGTTAAATATCTCAGTCTTTAAAATTAGCCCTGACGGGATTTCCAAGCCATTATTGTATGCAGGAGCCATCTCACATGTAATTGAGCTGAAAAATAGGCCCCCATTATGAGACTGACCACTGGTTCTGTGTGAATTGGACATTTGAGTTTCCTGATGTAGTTGATCCAAGTGGGACCTGGAAAAGATGCACATTTTGGCTCTATGCACATTAATCACCCATGTACTTGAACAGAACCATGCAAGAATTTCATATGGAAGACATAAGCCTCGTTTCCATTACACTTATTTGCAAAAGAAAACTGAAACTCGGAATTTGTGATAAAGGTAGCACTGCAGGGTGTCAGCATTTCCATTTAACGGGCTTTTTCCAATAAGCGTAGCCTGCTTCTTGTAACTCTCCATGTATCTCATCCTGCGAGACTTCTCTTCAAAACAACAAATAATAAAATTTCAACATTGAATAAGATAGACTAAATCCCAGTCTTTGACAAAATATTGTGATTGTCATTATTGCTGTGGAGAAAACACATGATGAAGGCAGTGGATGACCATTCAAATGATTATTCAAACGCAAAGGTCTTATGTAATGCAGTAATGATTAAGTAGTGTCATAGCACAATAGCATCATATTTTTTATGCTAAAAACAGCAAGAAACTAGATTTTGATGACTTTAGATTGACAAACTACATCATATCCAGTGCTGCCAGAGATGTGGAAATTTGCAAAAAGCATTTCCATTTCACTCTTGTGATAAATTAGATTACTGAATCAACTGAAAAACCACCTCCTGGAAGTGTAAAAAGGTTTATTCAATATTTGGGAGTTTTTTTTTTTTCAAATTAGTACCGTTTCCATTACAGGATTTCTTTTTCGAAATTTGGTTTTGCTCAGATATAGAGGTAATGGAAATGCGCCCACAGATAGGGTCATGTGGGGCCACATTTTCAGCCCATTTATATCTAAAATGGTTTTACATACAGACGTCGGCAGGAACGATTCTGAAGTTATGAGGCAGTTTGGTTCAACAAAGGATGTGAAGAAAATGTCAGTGAGATCCAAAGATAATGGAAAATATGAGATAATAGATAGCTGTTTCGTTCTCTGCATAAGAAGAAGAGTTTCAGATAGGCTGATCTGGGCTGACCCAGTTCAGAGTGCTGATGTCGTGTTTACTGTGACCCATATCTGAGCTCTCAGAGCTTCAAATGAAGAAAGAAAATGGGGGAAGTACACAAGAAAAGAGAGCACAGATGTGGTAAAAGATGACAGCTTGGACTAAGGGAATCTTTTATTCCTGCTGGAGATGTTGTCTAGACATCTGCATTTTAAAAGCACATTTCCGTATATCAGAAACAAACCATATAAAGCCTTCAAACGCTAAGAAAGACCACAGACTATCCTCCCTTTTACAGTAGAGCAGCTCACAAAAACCCTGCAGATCAGAATCTTTCTTGTTTTGAGCAATGCCGTCTTTAAAAACATGGGGGAAAAAAAGTCTGGATAGCTAGCAGGAGAATATACAGATATATTTGAAGAATAACTGTTTTTGTGATTTTGCCTTTATGCGCTACCATCATGGATTTGAAATAAAACAGTTTAGATGTGATCAATATGTAGACTTTCAACTTTTTTAAAAAGAGGTTTCACAAAAACCAGCATTTACCATTTAGGAATTACAAGCAGCAAAGTATATCTATTTTCAGGGGATATAAAGCATTTGAACAGTTGAGAAGAAGTTGCATGACCAGGAGCTGTACCTCATTACCTCAAAATTCATGAAACAGATAAAAGGTCTCTAGCTGATGTCAGGGATTGAGTTTGGTAGATGTTTGACTGGATCTGACAAACAGAAATCCACGAAGATCTCAAAGGAAGTGAAGGAAGTTAGCAGTAGGCTGAAAAGCAACATAAATCTGTAAGAGAGGGTTCAAATTTTGGGTGTACTATCAATGTTTTACCTAATAAAATATTTTTTTAAAAATCAGAAGACCTGGAAGACCAGTAAGACAACTAAAGTGGATGATGCCAGAATCCTTTCCTAGGAAATATCATTCACAATACCAACAGATGTTAAAAATACTCTGGAGAAGATAGAAGTATCACTGTCAACATCTACAATCAAGGGACATCATCATCACTGTAAATACAGAGGATTTAAAACAAGGCTGTGCCCTAATTTTATGTGGAACCAGCTCCCAATTTGTATCTGGCAAACAGACACATGTGAGTTAGTGTTTGAGCACTGTTGAGGTGATATGTTGATGTGGACTTGGACTTGTGCATTAACTCCATTTGGCCTTGTAATCAGAGACAGTATAGTAACTCCAATATCCAGACTTGTAATACACAACTAACAAACAAACTGTATTTGTTATACAGATTTAACCAGATTACTTTAATAGCACCAACCAACAAGTCTACTACATCAGGAACATCAAGTTTACATATGAAGTTACTGACAAAACAACGAAGGTTACACAAAGCTGAAAAAGTTCATAGGTTGTTCCTGACAAAAACTGTGGTTTTACAGAATATTTTTAAGTGTGGGATCAGTGAAATGGAACTATTTTATTTTTTACAAATAGAATAAAAAACAAATAGAGTGTGTTTTATTTATTCTTTCCAAGAAAAATTAACTTGAACCTTGTGTTAACCTTCTACCAGAGATCTCTTCTTCTCCAAAGGGACAATTAAACTCACCAAAAGGCTCAAAGAAAGTCAGTATAGATATTTTTAAGCACCTCTTTTCAATATAACATAAATGACCAATGTCTTACTACAGATGTGTAAACTGATGGGAACTGAGACTGATGATAAACGAGAAGTTATCAAAGAAAAAAGTAACAAAGGTAAATAAGCATTACATTCTACAATATTAATCAATGTTCTGATCAGAGCTTTGATAACAGATAGAGTTCTTAGTATCAAATATTCCACCACAGGAAAAGAACCATGTTGTGGAAAAAAAAAGTATCTAACACCTCTGTATAATACATTTAACCACTAGGTGACTGCAATACCTGAATAAGACTGAAATAATATAATAACCCTCTAAAATAAAGACTTGGCAATATGGCTTGAATCAGTGAATTACTTAATTAGCTTTTGCGTGCAAAAGGGTCAATGAGTACATCTGAAGTTTCAATGCAGAACTGACAGTTATTTGGAACACAGAGATTTAAACAGAGGCAGAAGCTTCATGCTGACAGTCATAACAATCTTGCTATGTAAAAATAACAGGCGTCAAAACAATAATAATCCCAGACACCAATCCAAGGACAGAGAACTGAATGTGCATAAACAAGAAGAAACAAAACTGAATTTCCATAACAGTTCTTTTTCAGATAGACGTGCAGTAAACTGCACTCATGACACAGGTCAGAGTGGCTGAGACTAATTTTTCCGTGAAAGTTCCCCACTTTTTTTTTTTTTTAAATAAATAAAAGCCCTTATTGAGCATGCAGTGATTGTAACATCAGGAGTAAATAATTGAGTAAAATAAAGAATCTTGCCAGACTTGCCAGTATGGCAGCATACTTAGAGTCAAAGTATGCTGCCATGAAGTCCACAAGATGCGAGCTAAGAAGGAAACCAAAAACTAGCATAATTTACCTCTACAGCCTCATCCAAGCCAAACCTCTAGCTCCAAATTTGACTAGGAACTAGTAAAAGACTTGAGAGGTACTAACTACAGTAAACTCGGGTAAAACCCTGTGTGGGAAAAAAACCCGGAGAATCTCTAACTAAAGAAATCCAGTGAATATGAATAATAGTGAATAAAATACATTACAGTCCTGTTTCCGTTTCAGAACTAGAGCCAAAAGCAAGGAGACATACAGCAAAATAAAAGAAAGAAAGACAGAAAGAAACGAAAAAAATTAGTCACAAAAGACAAAAAATCAGAATTCCTTCAGCAGCACCTTAAAACCATGTAAGTAATATTCTTTCAACGACAAAATTCCAGGAGTCAACATAAGTCCAGGATTTTTCTCTAATTATATGATATCCAAGCTCCACCTTCCCTTGTTAATATGTGGTTTTATTAAATAATATTATAGTTCCAGTTTACAGTTGACTGGAGGAAGTCTAAACCTTCCAGTGGTGAAACTCAGAGGTCTAACAACTTGATTTCCTTTTCTTCTTGCTATTATCGTATTTCTCCTTATTAATGCTCCCTGTCATGTTTCCGCTTGTGTGCCTGCACTTCCCTCCTTTTCCTACAGGTGGAACACTTCTCACCTGTCTCCACACCTGCAACCCCTTGAGCTCTGATTAAGACTGCTACAAAAACCTCTCGTTCCCTGCAGTCTGTGTGGGATTATACTCTTCAGTCTCTCCTGTGTGGTTCTCTGAACTGTGAACTAAGTATCGTGAGTTGTGTGGCATGGCCACTTTTGCTTACTTTGTTTTTTCCCACCCACGGTGGCGATTCTCAGTTGGTTTTTTGAACCATTTTTTGTTGTTTCCATTTTTTGTATAAAGACTCTAACTGCGAGAAAGCCTTCTTGTTTTCTGTTGCTTAATCTATGTCACTAAACTTGGATTCTGCATTTGGGTCCAGAACCAGTCGTGACAGCTCCCACTCTAATAGACGCACCCCCACTCACAGCGCTCAAGTGCGGCTATTATTTTTACGCCAGTTTATGATAAAAATTAATCACAGTTACAATCAAGAGTTATGGTTTGCAGAGACAGACACTTAACTTGCTCAATTTTTTCCTAATCTTATAGAGTATTTAATTGATTGGACATTTAGATCTACCGTGGCTAATTGTCAAAAGAGTGGAGGTAAAAAAGGCACGTTTAACACTGCTTTGGTTATTTCGCAGAGAGGGGCTGACGTTATACATGACGTCAACAAGAGTGCATGATTACAATGTGCTGCCGGCCAGTATAATCTATAATAGGCAGGAGCGGATGTATTAAGTTTTGTTGATATTTGAAAGCTGTGGAGTATAGAATTTTATTTTTCAGTCCTCCCTTTTTTTTTTTTTTTTTTTTTTTTAAATTGGTATGTATATATTGAAAGAAAGTTAATTCTTTAATGTGAATGAATTTTGTTGCATGTACATATAAATTAGCAATATTTTCGTAGTTCATTTGTAATTCGTGTATGTTAGACATTTTTTTTTGTGACGCCTTATTGTTTTAAAGCCTAACGTTGAACAATTTGCATAATTAGGTCTTAAATAGATGCACTCTGCCAGTAATTTGCTACGCACCCGGGCCCATTAATTAGGAGAAATACGGTAGGTCTTTAATATTTGCTCAGGTGGAGGTCTGTTCATCTGGGAAACACCTAGAGACAAATTACATGGTAATAGGCTAGATAATATGTTCATGAATTCTAGTTGAATAGAATCAAACTGAATTTGGGAAGAAAAAGCCAAGGGTTATCCTATATGTAACAAACACAAAACTTTGGAATCTGAACAAACGTGCGTGTGACATCACAAGCACAGATATTGTATCCCAGAACTTGTCCCTGTGGTTCATACTGCTTGTGGAAACAAACTAAGAGCTTCAAAAACCAGTAGGAGTAACCAGGACTATGTCAAATAATTTGAGATACAATTTTTAAAACCAAATCACAACAATGTGCCACCTGTTTGTAACCTGTAAATGACCTAAAGTTAATAGATCCGGTACCAGCTATCTCCATGGAATTCTGTGATCCAGATTTCAAGCAGACCAGAACAAAAATAAAATAACCAGTAACATTAGCCTTAGCAAAAAAGAAAAATAGTCCAAAATGAGAAACTCAAAGATCCTATAATGAAATAAACACAAACAAGACACAAATGAAATTAATAAAAAATTAACCCTTAACCATTTATGTCACTCAATTAAATACCTGAAATTCCTTTAAAATTCAAATTCTAGAGGACTATTATTCATTTCTCTTTTTCTACCCCCAAATAATCACTGGCAATAACTTTGGTATAGGTCTTGCATGTTCCAGTGAAGATCCCACGTTGGTGACACCAGAACTCGCTGGCCGTCACCGTCCTCTCAAACAGCAGGAGTTGGGTGTGTGTGTGTAAATGTATCAGTCTTTATTGTCCAAAAAGTTTAAAATGTTCAAAAAGTTTAAAACATTTGAAAATGTCAAATGTCCAAAACCCTGCTCTCAAAGAGAGATAAACTTTTATCTTAGGCAAGAATTCAGAAAAAAAATTTCCCCTGTAGCCACCATTCATCTTTGATGGAGAAGGAGACCTGAGACCCAAACCAGAACCAGAACCCAGCCACCTGGTTGGATGTTGGAGGAGCGGTGGATAGGCTCACCTGCATCCACAGTTCTCACTCACTCATTCATTCACACACTCACTCACTCCCCACTGGTGGGAGGACAGAAGCTTCAGATGGACCCCCCCACTGGTGGAAATCTGCTGAAGAGACTCAAAAAGACACAAATTAGCTCTGCGAAACAAATGATTTGTAATAAACTGAAGA
>JAOWBL010003960.1:0-11674 GCA_028564865.1 Zenarchopterus dispar | reverse complement strand
AAACTTTGAATTTTTAATTGAAAAAAAGCTGAAATTATATATATATATATATATATATATATATATACATATATATATATATATATATATATACATACACATATATGTATACATGTGTGTATATACACATAAATATCGTGGGATTCTTGGTGTCAGATCACAACATCTGTCACTGTCTGAACCAAAGTGGACTTAAAGGCAAGTTGTCAATATGCATATTGTGAAGCCAGAAAGTTTCTGGGAAAATATCCCAGATACCACAAAACTGGAACTTTTTGGCAAGTAACATCAGCCCTATGTTCACAGATGCAAAAATGACGCCTTCATAAAAAAAGAAGACTGTAGCTACGGGAAAACATAGAGGAGGCTTGGGCATGTTCTGGAGCCTCTTTTGCTGTGTCTGGTAGAGGGTGTCCGGAATCTGTACAGTTATAATGAAATCTCAAGACTATCAAGACATTCTGGAGACAAATTTGCTGCACAGTGTCAGAAAGCTTGGTTTCAGTTGCAGGTCACGGGCTCCCAACAGGATAATGACACAAAACACACAACTAAAACAGTCAAGAAACACTAAGAACTAAACATTGGACTATTCTAAAATCGTACTCTATAAGTCTTCATCTGAATTCTATTGAATATTTGTGGAAAGAGCTTAAACACACAGTCTGGAGAAAACACAGTTTTCCTTAGTTATTATTTAGTAAATTATTTTATATTAATTTTGTCAGTTTCAAGTTGTTTCTGTAACCACTGTGCATTTTTCTTTTTTAATTGTAAACTACAAAGAAATTTGTTCACATTCTGTAACTCCTTCCTCTATCTAAGCTTACCTATTCTTCGTCACTGAAAAGTTATTAATTAATCCTTATAATCCACATTTAGACTATGTTTCATTTTATTTTATCTGTATCAATTTCCATAAAATTATGCTAGTATGACATCAGAAAGAACAATAAAAGCCTGATCAACTTCAGAGGCAGCAGTCTCTCTCCTTCCAGCCTTCATTCAGTCTAGATGTCAACAAGGTGGACTAATTAATATTCAGCGTATTACCAATTTCCATTTCTAATACTGGATATGAGATAAGCCAGTCAATGAGCATGATATTTTCCCCCCTAGAATGACCTTAGTCACAGATTTGTCAAAAAGATTTGTGAAAATGAGGGTTCTGCTTCATAAAATACAAGAGATACTCTTGCTTGTGTGTTGGGGTTGATACTAACAATGGTGACATATTTCTGTCTTGAAAATAAGTTCTATAGCAGTTTTCAGTATCTTTGTAGCTGAGTGAAAGGTAGCAGCAATAACATGGTCATCTTTCAAAGAAAGTATGGAATGGAGTTAATAATGACGTGTTCACAGAGTGGTCAGTGTCACAGGCAGAACTACAGCAATAGTTTAGATTCTTGCTTTGCAAAAGTGTAATAGAATGGCAGTTTTAATCTCAGAATTTGAGGTAAAGTAATTCAAAACAACCACAACTTTGATTGTCAACTATTCATAAGCAGCCCCAACCTGTTTAAGGAGCATAAGAAAAATCTTAGGGGGTCTAAAGCCCCCTAAAGCAGGCCTAAAAAACGTCCCTGGCTACAACCATAAAATTGTCCTGTAAAACTATGACATGATCAATTTCAACCACGTCCACAGTTACAACAGAAAAATATAAGCAGGTTCAACATTTTGAACCTGTTACACAGAAGACTCCAAATGACTGACCCCAAACAGACAGAAAACATAAAAGAACAACAGGAAGCAAAAATATAATAGCTTTTCTTTTCTGTAACAAAGTACTAAAATGAAC
The DNA here is from genome assembly GCA_028564865.1 of Zenarchopterus dispar. NCBI lineage: Eukaryota > Metazoa > Chordata > Actinopteri > Beloniformes > Zenarchopteridae > Zenarchopterus > Zenarchopterus dispar. Next base: position 9,873 of record JAOWBL010003960.1, on the reverse strand, counting down.
AGGTTTATGATATAGTCAGAGCAGTAGTGATTGATACAGTACACACAGACAGATGCAGTGCTGTGTATAAATTGTTGAAAATCAAGATCCACTCAATATAAAATAATAGAAATAGAGATTAAAATAAAGTATAAAACCAACAAAATAAGTACTTTTCTTCAGCATATGGAGAACATACTCATCAGAATTGAATAGCATGCTGTAGTTCTAAGGGACAGTGAAAGTGCAGGGCAGGGTCAGTCCTGACTACACTCCCGACTCAGGATGTGCCTGGCAATGTGAAAGTCATTGTGGAAATTTAAAGTGCACTACGACACAATCTGACTTTCCACGTAGAAACATAATTTCATTTCACATTGTTTGGTTTGAACTCTGCGTAGCACCAGCTGACTGGCTCCTGCAGATCTAGACACCTTCCAGGTTTATATGCAAAAGAACATGTTTCTGATAATATTTGCATCCTATAATTTGAATATGGTATAAACACCACTAAAAGTAAGGGAATTTATGTTTGCCTCTGAGTGGTGCTTCTTGGCAATAAATCTCATACCACTGGAAAGCCTGTTTATTTCCCTTTGAAATGGTGTCACATGTGTAAGGAACATGCATTTGTGGGATGAGCAGCAGAGCTGAGTATGTGGTTTGCTCTCATGATAAATCTCAAAAACTTCTCTGCCAATTTTGCCATTGACTCTTGTTTGGTGTTTGGTGGATTGGATGATTGAAGTTTGAAGAAACAACACATATTGGTAATTTAACAATTGATCTATTTAACAAACAGAAGCCTCAGTAGCATTTGTAAGAACCACAAGCAACCACAACAGCCTGGCACTTCCTTCTCATCCTGGTCACCAGCCTGGTCACACACTGCTGTGGGATGGCATCCCATTCTTCAACCAGCATTTGTTGCAAGTCAGTCAGCATGGTTGTGTTGGTCACTCAGGAATGAACAAGCTGATCCAATAAGTGTTCCGTGGTGTCATCATGGAGGATAGAGTTTGTGTCCAGGCCACAGTTCAGTGAAGATAAGGGATTGCCACCGCTTGCAGAATCTCATCTCGATATCTCGCTGCATTGAGATTGCCTCCAATAATGATGAACCTCGTTTTTCCAGTGCACGTATTGCTGACATTTGTGCCTGATTTGCACTTCACTGGCAGCAACTGGGGGTACTGAAGTTCAAAACAAGAGTCAATAACAACTGCAAAATAAGCTATTTAGCAAAACTGGCAGAGAAGATTTGGCAAATTTTTCAATAGGAAAAACCCACATACTCAGCTCTGCTGCCCATCCCACAAATGCATGTTTTTGACAAAAGCATTACCATTTAAAGGGGAAATAAACAGGTTTTTCAATGGTATAAGGTTTATTGTCAAGAAGCATTGTTAAAACAAAAATAATCTACCAAATACAAATTTTCCTACTTTTTGTGCTATCTTTAGTGTGCAATAATGCACTATTGGCACAGCACATGTCCATCATTAACAAATCAATTATATAAACTGATGTTTACATACATACACACAGACATACACACATATATATGTATATACATATGTATATATATACACATTATATATATATATATATATATATATATATATATATATATATATATATATATAAGCAACAAGTACTGATCAAACATACCAGTTGGTGGTTGGTTGCGCTGTATGGCTCGAATTCGAATATTTCCCAGATCAGCCAGGTACAGTGTGCCATCTGGAGACACCACCAAAGAGGAAGGACAATTTAACCTGGCATCTTTCGCGTAGCCATCTCCTGTTTGATAGCAGTCACAATTTGCATCATTCTGCAGGAAAGAGGACAGTAGCAAAAAGGCATGAGATAAAGAGTAATGTTACCTGAATGACCAGTAAGCAAAGTAAGAGGTATTATATAATTATCATGTAATCAACTCCTGAGCTGAACAAATCAGCTACTGAGTAGCTATATGAGTATGTGTACACAGACCACAATGTGCCAATCATAATCAGATTAAGCCAATACTCTGATTAACAAACTGCCATGTAAACAGTAGCTCTAATCTAATTAATTTTACAATCAGATTAAGCAATACGGAATAAGCCCGGCGGATTGTGCCAGTCATAGTCACATTATGAAGACATGTAAATACCTTTAAGCTGTAGTCAGGAACTACATCTAGTAACTCACAAGAAGATGTGAACATATACAGTACATAGTTCATGGCCCTCCCAACCTCACTGTGGAACTCCAGAACTGCCTCCCTCAAAAGACTGTATTAAACAATGGACGAAGCATTCGGTCACGGGACCCATTGGTTTCTGAAGGCCAGTTTTGAAGCTCACATTTCTATGTGTGGCACAGCCATGTTGGAAGCCATTGAAAACTATGTCAGTCAAAGTTAGCTTTGATCTCAGTTCCTTCAGCCAAACCTCTTCAAAATATCTGCAGAGCTACCATCAGACATTTACAGTGGGATACACCATTTCACATGTTGACTTGACTGTCAAATAAAGTATGACTGTTGTGCTTAGCCAGTGCTGGGTTTATACAAATGAGTGTTGCTTTGCTAAACACCATAGCGTAACGATTATGGATGAGGAAGTGATTATGGTTGGCCACTGTCTGAGCCGGCTGTCAATAAGTCATATTAGAAATAAATGCTTTGTATAAACTCTCCTGGAATGGTTAAAGAAACAAACAAAAAAAACACCCCCTCTCAGAGTTGTTGTGGATGTAAAATCAAATGATTGAGACCAAAACAGCTTTTTGAACAAGGCTGTAAATATGTTTATTTCAGCTATAAAGCCAAAAATTTTAACATGGGAGTCAATGGAGATTGATTCGGTTTTGCAGACATCTAGTGGTTATTCAAGGAACTGCAGTGAAACTTAGTTCCGCTTGAACTTCAGTGAGGAAATGGGATGGCTGACACTTGCGTTCCTCACCTGCACTGTTGTGGAATGTGCCATGCTCACCGAGGTGCATGTATCTGAGTTGTAGTACACAAGCACATGTAGCTTTTCACTGCATGTGGAAGATTTCCATTACAGTCACATCGCTCCTTATAGACCGGTTCTCTAAGTCTGTTCACTATGGCAGGCCACTATGTGGCTCTACCCAAGCTTCCCTCCACTTGTGAGACTATGGACCTTTTAGTTCAACATGTTTTTCAGTTCTGTGGACTCCCTGTTGATATTGTTTCTGAAAGAGGTCCTCAGTTCATTTCCCAGGTCTGGAATGCTTTTTGCTCGTTCATTGGGGCCTCTGTCAGCCTGTCCTCGGGTTTTCACCCCCGAACCAATAGTCAGTTGGAACACGCTGACCAGGATCTGGAGTCTGCCTTATGGTGTGTTGCTGAAGTTTACCCCTCCTCCTGGAGTGACCACCTTGACTGGGTTGAACATGCACACAGTTCTTTAACCAGTTCTGCTTCAGGTCTGTCTCCCTTTGAGTGCGCTTTAGGTTAGCAACCTCCCCTCTTCCCAGCCCAGGAGGAGGAGGTTGCGCTTCCCTCCATCCAGATTAACATTCGCCGGTGCCATAGAGTCTGGAAGACAGCCCAGACTGTGCTCCTCAGGGCCCAGGAGCGCAGCAAATGCAATACAGACTCTCATCGCCGCCTTTCACCTGTCTACGCTCCCAGTAAGAAGGTGTGGCTGTCCTCCACCAATATTCCCCTCCACAACAACTATAGGAAGTTGTCACCCCAGTACCTGGGTCCCTTTGAGATCTTGGAGATCATAAACTCCACCGTGGTCAAATGAGACTCCCTCATTCCATGAAAATTCCTCCCACTTTCCATGTGTCCCTCCTGAAGCCAGTGACATCTAGTGACTTGGGCTCACCAACCCCCCCCCACTCAACTGGTGGCTGATTGGCCAGCCTACACTGTCCGGCGCTTGCTGGACATCCGTCATCGTGGTGAGGTACTCCAGTTCTCGGTGGACTGGGAAGGTTATGGTCCTGAGGAGCGTGCGTGGGTTCCTTCTTCCTACATCCTTGATGCCTCCCTGATCTGAGATCTTTGCTGTCGCTGGCCTGATCTGTTTCAGCAGTCGCCCAGTGCAGGGAGTGTGTGTGTGTGTGTGTGCTGTTGTGATCCTGTGGGCGTGGCTCCGTCAGGCAATCAGACGTTGCAGCTGCAATCAATCAACACCAGTATAAATTGCACCTGAGGATATCAAGCCAATGCCAGATTGTTGTTCACCGTCCAGTAATGCTCTCAGGCTCTTCTATTGTTTTCCATGCTCCTGCTCCTGCTTGTCTGGTTTGTTCCTCACTTCGCCTGTTCCTGGATACCTGTTTGCGGATTACCTGTCTTCCTCACCATTCCTGTCCATTGGCTTTTACAACTACCGGCTTGTAAATAAAAGACTGTTTTACTACGAGTCTGCTTTTGGATCCTGTTCTGTCTAGAAATCTAACACATCCCACAAAAGATTTGCTCTTTAACATGTAAACCTGGATTATGAAGGAAATACTTCACAAATAAATACTTCATAAGACAAACAATGTAAATACCTTAATAGAAATACTGACTTAATTGTATTCATGTCAATAATCAGATTATTGCTGTCTCTGTAAACATGGTCAATGGCAAAGAACTGAAAATAAAACTGAAGTTGCTGTTCTGTTGTACCTTGCAGTCACAGTCAGATGGTGCTCCAGCTAAATGAGTAATTTCTCCATCTGTGGACACCTAGTAAATACAAGATCATGATTAAAAGAAATGAAGATCCAATTATTTTCAGAGAAATTTGTGACAAATAAGAACTACTTGCTGAAATCATGTTGCCATATTGCCCTTTAGACGAATGTAACATGCTACCCACTCTTAATCTTTATAAATAAAGGCAGCACTGTTTTAAAAAGTTATCTTTTCAAAATAAAATTAAATAATACTAATGATATATTAATGCTGTAATGGCTGCAGGACAAAATTTCAAATCTGAGTCCATCAAAAAATGGTAACTCTTCTACTTTGGATTTGTATATTGTTTGTTTCAATAATGATTTTCATATAAGTACTGTGACTGGAAATGTATCTGATAATCTGGTAATTATGTAAATTATTTTGCCAAGCACAACATTTTACCTGTCGAATACGGTGTATTTTCTTCTCATCTGTCTCTGCGATATAAAGAATGCCACTATAGGACAAAGCAATGGCTGTAGCTCCCTCTAGCATGGTTTGCACTGCTCTCTTCCCCAGTGTGTATTCTATCCCAGGCACCTGACAGTGCATGGGACGACCTGCCACAATACGAACCTGAAAACACAAACAAACACACACATACATATACATATTACTCCATGAAACATGAAAATATGCACTGATATCAAAAAAGGGTAAATGTCATACCTGTCTGTTTTCAGTGATCTGCAGCACAACATTGTTGTCTAGGACATATATTGAGTTATCGATGGGATTGATGGCTAAATCTGTGGGCCACTCTAAACGAACCTGTTTATATATGCAGAGATTATGCATTACTTCATTTGCCACTTGAATGTGTAACTGAGCTGCAGTGCAACACAATATACAGAAAAATACCATATACAGTATAAAAAATACAGTGCTATATGATTTTTATTATATAATGTATTTCCCTATTTCTGTCAGTGAAAAAGTTCCTCTTGAGACCTCTGAACTGAATGTGAAACATGGTATTCTACATCCATTAAAAGTGATGTATGAGTGGGGCCTCATTACTACAGTCAAACAGGAGCACAGAAATGTTGAACTGCCTACTGGGTGGAACATATATGCATACTTGCTTCTGTTGAAGAGCAATAATAAACCTATTCAGCCAAGAAAGCACAGAGTCACGTTTACTACATATGGTTTGAATTAAAGTTTAATGCTATTACAGTGTATTGAGTGTTGAGCAAACTCTGCACAATACCTGACTTATATGCATGGTGGTATCACATGTCAAAGGACGTGCAGAGGTAAGGTCATTGCTGCCCAGCACTGTGGAGATGATTCCATTACGATCCACTTTCCTGATCATTGTTCCATCAACAAAGTAGATCAGCCCATTCTTATCAACTGCAATCCCTGTGGCATCATAATACACACACACACACACACGCATGCATGCACGCACACACACACACTCAATATACAATAAACTACAAATAAAACATTTATATATGTATATTACAATTGGATAGTTGATTATTAACAGACCAGATCCAGCAAGAAAGAGGGAAAATAATGAAGTAGGTCTTTTGCAATGGAATTGGGGTGCAAGGACAAATGAAGGACAGAGTAAAGTAAAGAAAACATAATCTTCCTGATATTGTAGACATACAGATTTTGAATCATTTAAGTCAAGTCAGGCTAAGACAAAGACTTATATATATATATATGACTGTGGTAAAACTGTGTGGACCATTCAGGACAAGAAAAAAGTAAATAAAAGCTCATAAACTCAGGGAACTAATATTTTTTGCTGTGGAAAGCATCATGAACAGGTACAGGTACAGGCAACTATTAGCATTAATCTCAAAGCAAGTGAGAATATATATATTAAACTAAGTAGTTAAGAACTAGTTAAGAAAAAACATAAAAACGTGGACCTACACTGCCATTTCCCATTAGCCAAGGCTGCAAAAGGTAGTGCAATATACAGGGAATACATTGTAGGCATGCTTGCAGTTTTGAATACAACAGTCCTTTGTAGGTAAATTTGCCATTTTTCAATGGCTGAATAAGAAAATTGCACCATGTCAAGAAACTAGATGACAATGAATTGCACAAACCACGTAATTCATTGATAGTGAGGTGCAAAAAGTTCCATGTGGTGCAACAAGTGCTTCTCTTCAATAAATAGATCATTGATATGTTAAAATATAGCTTTTCTTGATTGGATAGGATTTCCACATTTCTCTTTCTAGAGTGCATAATATCATAAAAACATTCAAGAAATCTTGAAGTGTTTCACAGTATAAAGCAGTGTTTTTCACTTTTTCAGAGGCATGGCACATGGCACAACCCCCCCTCTCCCCCCCAAACAAAAAAATGCACCTTTCTGTAACTGCCACCTCTTGCCACAATTTAAGATACTTTTGTTTTAAATGAAAACAATTAAAAATGAAATGATTTCATTACTCTTCTAGTTACTAAACTGTAAACAAATAGTCAGTGGTAGCAAAGCATGAAATTTATTAGTCCTTGACAAAGATAACTTGCAATTCTCTGATAGCAGTATCAATGACGAATAATTTAGACTCTTTAGTAACATAATAGATAATGCCTTCAAGATAAGATCTTATCCATGAAAAAGAAGACTGTAACAGGACTGGACTGACCTGCCAGCAGTCCTGACCTGTGGACAATTTTGAAACATAAAATTCAACAATTACTCCATACCTTTGCACTCTTTTAGAAAAAGTGCCAAATATGAAAGAATGGGACAACATAAAAATCACAATGTTTCATTTCTTGATATACACAATGTTAGAATTCCTTTAAAGTGTTGTGAAAAGGAATGAATGAGTTACTGGTGGAAGAAGGATAACAACAAAAAAAATGAGAATACTCTTGAGCTACTACAAATTTAAATTGAGTCTCCTATCTCTTGAGGATTCTCCTGAAACCATATAAAATACTGGCAAACTCCATGAAGATATATCTTATGTGTGTGTGTGTTTGTGTGTATGTGTGTGTGTGTGTGTATTTGCACCTTTTGGTCCCAAAAGCTGTGCCTCTGTAGCTTTTCTTCCATCTCCACATCGTGCTTCATCAAATGGTGGACATTGTTCACCAGTTCCAGCCACCACTTCTCCATTACCTGAACACACACATGCATTTTTTAAAATTCAAATTGAATTTATGAAACAACTGCTTCCCTCTAGAATCTATTGAAAAATATTCAAGATGCTAGGAGGATGTTCATATAACATTTTTATTTAATAAGAAAAAACAAAATGAAAAACACATATGAATGTATATGTGTGTGTGTGTATATATATATATATATATATAGATAGATAGATAGATATAAATATATATACATACATATGTATATAGGTAGGGATAGAGAGAGAGAAAGAGAGCGAGAGAGCGCGATGAAGCCAACAGAACCACATCATCTGCAAAAAGCAGAGACCCAATTCTGAGGACACCAAACTGGACACCCTCCGCTCCTCGGCTGCACATAGAATTTCTGGCCATTAACATAATGAACAGAATCAGTGACAAAGGGCAGTCCTGGCGGAGTCCCACCCCCACTAGAAACAAATCCTTCTCACAACCGACAACGCGGTCCAAACTCTGACACTGGGCATACAAGGACCTCACAGCCCTTATAAGGGCCTCCGGCACCCCATACTCCCAGAGAACCACCCACAGAAGTCTCTGGGGGACACGGTCGAAAGCCTTCTCCAAGTCCACAAAACTCATGGAGACTGGTCGGCAAACTCCCATGCCGCCACCAGAACCCTACTGAGGGTGTAGAGCTGGTCCACAGTTCCATGGCCAGGACGAAAACCACACTGCTCCTCCTGGATCCGAGATTCGACTATCCGGCGGACCTTCCTCTCCAGCACCCCCGAATAGACTTTCCCAGGGAGGCTGAGGAGTGTGATCCCTCTGTATTTGGAACACAGCCTTCTGTCCCCCTTTTTGAAGAGGGTACCACCACCCCAGTCTGCCAATTCAGGGGCACTGTCCCCAATGTCCACGCGATGTTGCACAGGCGTGTCAGCCAAGACAACCCCACAACATCCAGAGTCCGAAGAAAGTCAGGGTGGATTCAATTCAATTCAATTTATATAACGCCAATTCACAACAAAAGTCACGTTGAGGCGCTTCACACTGTAGGGTAAAGATAAAACAGTGTTACAAGGAAAATCCCAACAATCCAATGATCCCCTGTGAGCAAGCACTTGGCAACAGTAGGAAGGAAAAACTCCCTTTTAACAGGAAGAAACCTCCAGCAGAACCAGGCTCAGGGAGGGGCAGCCATCTGCCTCGACCGGTTGGGGGTGAGGGAACAGAGAAGACAGAAAGGAGAGCAGAGAGAGACACACGCTATGGGAGGGAGAAAACAACATTTAATCATAGTAGCATGTAGTAGTAGTTGTCCTTTGCCAGAAAGGGTGCGGATGTTAAGTAATCTGAGTTTGACGTCGCAGTGTTGGTTGGAGAAGCTAGCGTTAGCCGACCTAGCTAGGCTGGCTAGCGCGCCGTGGTCCACCATCCTGTGGGTGTTTCTTGGAGGGTGACGACAAAATGAGGACCAGATGGAGTTTATGGCAGTGGAGTCATCAATGTGGTAGTTTCGTCTGGCACCACGGTGGATGTACCTCCGACGAGGAAGGTGAGCGATGTCCGGGAATTGCTCCAGTACCGGTGGGGGAGCGGACTGGTGGATCCGAAGCTGAAGGAGCTCCACACCCAAGTACTGTATCAAGGCTGATCCCGGACATTTTAAGAAGGACAGGACAGTCCAGGAGAACACAAAGCTCACAGCAAGTTTGTAGATCCGCATGATGAACAGGCAGATGTTATTCACCAAAGAGCAGTAACAGCGACCAGGTGAGAAGAGCGCCAACACGCTCCAGGTAACATTTCAATAGTCCAAAACACAAAGCTGCCAACTGATTGCCCAGACAGCAGAGCAGTGCCACACTCGCCAAGAGTAGAAGATCTGCTGCAAACTGTGCAGAAGATCACAAAACTTTAGAAAACTTTAAAAAAACTTTAAAAACAGCAATGACAGGAGAGCAGCAGATGCCAAGGGTGCCAGCATTCGCTCAACCAGAATTGATATATATATATAGCTGGGTATCACCTGCATAGCAGTGAAAATGTACACCGTGTTTTCTAATAACACTACCTAAGGGAAGCATGTATAATGTAAAGAGTATTGGTCC